>OZ023262.1:181951828-182111828 GCA_964006375.1 Tillus elongatus | reverse complement strand
CCATTTTCAGAGGTAAATACTGCAACTACATTAAGTCAACTAAAAGTAAGAGAAATAGAAAAAGTGGTGTAGACAAGGATAGAAGCTAACAAACATTGCTGCATAAAAAACAAGCATAACATTAAATCCACTGTGCCAAAAAAAAACAGTGAAAAACTCCTAATAAAGTCAATAAAACTGGATTAAAACTTATGATTTAAATTTGGCAGCCATTAGCAACAAAAGCTCACCTTTGACCCAAGCATTGTACATTCACATTTCTTTAACCTCTTTTTAAAATGGCTCTAAAGCAGAAGCCGAACAGTAAAGTTTTATACAATTTTAAACACGATTCACTTGTCAATTAAGTATCTCATATTTATAATTGTGGAAACCTTACATGCATACACATATGTACATATAAAGTCGTTGGTCAAATTTCAAAACCCCCTTAACTGTACTAGGTAACATTGCTGGTGATGGCCCTGGACCAAGAGACCTAGTCTTGTCTCTCAACATTCTTCCCGACCTGCTGGCACTCGTTCGGCCTGACACTACTGTATCGCTGCTCCGAAATACTGTTTGGGCCATATCAAACTTGTGCCGCAACAAAAATCCACCTCCAGATTTTGAACTGGTCAAGACTGCCCTACCTACACTTGCCAGACTGTTGCACTATACAGATAGAGAGCTGTTGACTGATACTTGCTGGGCATTGAGCTATCTCACAGATGGCAACAATGATAAAATACAAGCTGTGCTGGATACTGGATTGATAACTGAGTTGGTGAAACTCCTGTATTGCGAAGATAGCCTCATATTAACACCAGCTTTAAGGGCAGTTGGAAATATTGTTACTGGAAATGATCAACAGGTAAGAATTATACAACTGCACTTTGTAATAGTAATAGTTATAATAATTTCATTTATTAATGGTTAACATATAATGTTTTGTTTGACAACTAGGCAAAGAACTTTTATTTTGCCTAGATTAGAATACAACAGGTTTATAATTTACTAATGAGTCATATCATAGTAGCAACATTTCATGCAGCTAACAGACACTACGTTTTAACTACAGCCCAAATCAATACAAAGTGCTAACCATAAAGGATGTGTATCACAAACCAGTGATTAAAACAACAAAAAAACACTAGTTCTGTTGGTATTTATATATGTACAGGGTGGCTCAAATTCGAGCCTCATCATTGGTATCTCGGAAACTGTAAGAGATACAACGTCGGTTAAATTATGGGAATGTTGCGTAATTTGATGCTCAGCAAAATTCAGTTTAGAAAATTAGAAAATTCCAAATACTTCCGGTGATAATCGGAAAAAAACGAAAATTCATAAAATATGTGTTATTTTTTTCTGGCGTTATTTGAAAAGATATAACAAAATGAATCACACTTCATCAAGGTCACTTTTCCTCTCCTATAAGATGGCATTTTCAAATTTGAAATCTGATGTTTCGTCTTTCAGAAACCATCAGCTCCATTTTTTCAAATACGGCCGTGGATTTTTTATTTCATATTTTGTTACCTTTGGACTACCTCAAAACAATGCTTCATCACAACTTTTGAATTTCAAACGTTTTGATAACAAAAAAATGACATTTTTAGTATTTCTTGAAAATATTTAATGCTTACTTAACTTTTAAAATGGACAAATTAAAAAACCTAAAGTAAATGCTCCAATAGGCCCCGTTGGACTTCTATGCATTTTCGCATACGTCTTCGTAGATTGTTCGTAACAGCCTGGCGGATTATTCTTCCTCTTGCTCGTAGAGTTGTGAATTCTAACACTAACTTTTGGCGCAAAATGTTTATATCATTCGGAAAAGTATCCTTGAATAAGCGATTTTTCAAGAATCCCCATAAAAAATAATCCAGCGGGACAAATCAGGACTTCTGGCAGGCCAGCGCACCACTCCTTGGTTTCGAATCCATTGATTGGGAAATGTTTCATTAAGAAATGCGGTTACTGCCCTTCCATTATGGGGTGGTGCACCATCCTGTTGCCACCACAGCTGCTGCAGCATATTCAACGGTTCATCTTCAAGCGCATCGAATATATAATTATGGATTAAATTAAAATACTGTTCAGTATTTGAGTTTCCATCATAAATAATTGGCCCTAAGATTTTGGTTCGATACATTCCAACCCAAACATTGAATGATTTTCGTCCCTGTCTTCGAACTTGCCGATTTTGGTACGGATTTTTTACTGCATAATAATGCTCATTGTTTCTGGTAAAAAGGCTGCTTATAAAAAAATTACATTCATCTGTCCAGATGATTTTATTTAAGACATCATCATCTTGTTGCATTTTTCCATCAAGCCAATTGCAGAATTCAAGCCTTCTGTCCCTGTCTCCTGGTCTTAGCTCTTGGCAAACATGAAGCTTATAGGGATGATACTTATGTTTTTTGAAAACCCACTGAATTCAGCTTCTAGTCATATTCAGTTCTGAAGCAAATTGCCGTGTTGAACCACGAGGATTTTCCGTAACCTTTAACAAAACGTTTTGGTGAAATATCTTTGACATGTTATCGCAAAATATTATAGTAATAAAAGATTGCATAGCATCATTTTATAACGATACTTAGAGCATTTAAAACAGGTTCTTCATCTTCAGCTTCCATTCGTTGGCCGTACGAATTTCTAGGTTTACCAAAGAGACCTAAATTTCTGCCCAAATTGTTAAAATATAAAAATAATGGGGTTGTGGACGCTCAGGGTATTGCTCCAATTACTGTTCACATGAAATGTGCGAGTTTCTGTTATTGCTATAATAAATCCGAAACACGTTTCTCAAAATTGGAAAACACAATTTTTGCTCTTTCAATGTTTATTTTGAAACTTAAATTGTCAAAAGTTCTATTGTCATATTATGACAAGCACGCTTGATATTTCTGAATATCAAAGCCGCCGAGATGAACAACATGTCATTGCATTGCATTGGATTGAACTTAAAATATTTGACTTATAATTATAAATTCGGGTTCATCTTTACCTACCTAATCAAATTATATTTTTAAAGAAATATTTTGTTTCAAAAGCAGAGTCGTATTAAATATTGAAAGACAGAAAATGTCATTTTTTGTTATCAAAACGTTTGAAATTCAAAATTTGTGATGAGACATTGTTTTGAGGTAGTCCAAAAGTAACAAAATATGAAATAAAAAATCCAGGGCCGTATTTGAAAAATGGAGTTGATGATGGTTTCTGAAAGATGAAACATCGGATTTCAAATTTAAAAATTCCATCTTGTAGGAGAGGAAAAGTGACCTTAATGAAGTGTGATTCATTTTCTTATATCTTTTCAAATAACGCCAGAAAAAAATAAAACAGATTTTATGAGTTTTTGGTTTTTTTCGATTATCACCGGAAGTATTCGGAATTTTATAATTTTCTAAACTGCATTTTTCTGAGCATCAAATTACGCAACTATTCCATAATTTAACCGACGTATCTCTTACAGTTTCCGAGATCCCAATGATGAGGCTCGAATTTGAGCCACCCTGTACTGGAGATACACATGTGTATGTGCATTTTAGCTATTACAAAAAACTAAGGGCTTCAATCCTAGACTTGGAATCCCAAGATCCCATGAAAACCTTTCCCAAAAATTTCAATTCACATCATAAAGAAAAAATACACGATATTTACCACACGATTCGCTGACACAGAACTAGAATTGGAAGATCAACAGCTTTATGTCATAATAAATGGACATGAACTACGTTGGAGAAGGCTCATTCAGGGAAACACTGCTTTATTTAGTAGCACGTTTTATGTTTCTTTTTTATTAAAAGTTTTATAAACCAAGTAAATAATATGTTCTGGTAAGTGCTGTTTACTGTGTATCCAAACCCAACTTGTCCCTGAAATGTAAGAACAGCAATACTGAACATAAGGACTTGAAGGCAACATTTCCAACGTGATTTTTAAAAACTCATTACTTCTGCATCGCATTGTGTATGTGTGGAAGTATGGTAACAGGAACAGAAAATTAAACAATTTTTTCAGTTTAGGCGTTGTAATATGTCTCAAAAAAAAAGAAGAAAAAAACTGATTTGTGAAGAAAGAAAATTGTGTCAGCCTGTAGGTCCGTCTGTCAGTTACTTCCTGGGATAACTTTCAAATGGGTTGACCTATTCACTTCAAATTTCATACATAGGTAGCAGTTCTCAATGAATGGTTCGGATTGTTTTTGAGGGAAATGACTTGAGGAGAAAGGTGAGATATATGGGGTCAATTGATTGAAATCTGCACTTCAACATTGAAAATCTAGTAATATGTCTTTGATGTGATTTTTTGAGAACATAAATTGAAATTTTACAACGGGCCTGACATTTTCTCATGAAATCCAAGTAGAATTGATCATGTAGATGTGAAATATGAAATTATTTTGTAATTGACCCATCTACATCAAATTTGGTACACAGCAGATAATCTGGATTGTTTGTGAGTAAAATCGCTTCAGAAGAAAGGAAATAAATGGTATTTGGATTGGGGAAAATTGACACATTTCCACTAAAAATCTAGTAATATATTTTTTCAGAAATGAGTATTTCTAAACATCTGATATTTTCTCATGAAATTTAAGTCTGTGGAGAGTGGATTAACACAGCAACGTGAATATTATTATACAATTTTCAGCGCTATCTCTCGTAGCGGTGTGGAAGTCTACAGATGTTTTTGTCAGCTGGTTATGTTTATTATAAACTTCAGTCAAGCAGAGTACAAACTATGATTCACAGAGGAGTGGCTAGTTGGATGGTGTTCAGCTATGAGCCAGTTTATATTTTAGCTTAATATATCTGTTTAAAATACAACTAGGGGAGTCGAGAGACTGTTTTATATTTTTCACTGTATATTCATAAATTTATACGATACATGATGTTGATTTTAATATGAAACATGATTATATCAAAAGTTATGTCTAGTAATATAGGGTTTTAGTTATTAAATTTAGTGGAATGAGAACACATCATCTTCGATAATAATGTCATAAAAGAAATCATTATATAAATTAAAATACATATTTACGTGCACAACATAAAGAACAAAATTATATCTCCATCTCCTACTACCTTTACAGACATATCAATATATCACTTCTTAACTTTTATTTTCAGTATTACATTAAACACAGAAGGAAATACATTTTGGCGGAATTGTCAGATTTGTATAATATCAACAGTTTTCGAATAAGAGTTACCAGATTTCATCATTTAATATAGCAATAAAACCAACCTCAACTTCAAAAATTCCAATATCCTTAATCTAATGAAAAGTGTGAGTGATGTATGGAAACTAATATTGGTCAAATGGCCATCCTTTTTTCAAAACTCCCAATGACATCTGAGCATAATTTTGTTTTTCAATTTGACGAATTACATGTCGAATCTCATCTTTGAGGTTGCCAATCGTTCGAAGGTTGTTGGTGTAGGCTTTACTTTTTACGTAACCCCGAGGAAAAACTTGAGCTGCATCAAGTCGCGTAACTTTGGTGACCAATCAATAATCATATATTCACTAAAATAATCCATTGAATACAAACATATACATATTACAGAAGTATATCAAGACTTCTTTTGAACTGTAAATAAGAACAATTAAAAAAGTCAATCTCATCTGCTAACAGATTTGCCTCACACTGGCATTTCTGGAAATAACTTTGTCTTCATTTGTGATCTCGTCAACATCATCGTTTATCTGTCTAAATGGCACGTCACACCATCTTGTTAGAACCACATGGTGCTCAAATCGTAATTAATCAATTCTGTTCATAAAAATTATTGATCATCGTAACGTTTGCCGTTCACAGTAAGTGCTTGGCCATCTTCATTTGAAAAGAAAAAAAGGTCCAATCATGCCCCAACTAGCACCAAAGTGATTGCAACTGAGATGGGAACTTGAAATTAGTAGTTATTACGTAATCGCCCCTAACTGTACGACTCTGTGGTAAAAATAACTTAATATTACACATTAGCAGTGTCAATTACTTAATATTCACCATTTGTAACTACTTTAGAGTTACGCAACTTCTCAGTTGCTTTCAAGGTATTAGGAACTTCATCGTTACTCACAGAACGACTCAAAAGTTCCAGGAACTTGAAGGTAGCAAATGACAGCAGCCAAAACTATATTATGTTACTGAAATGCAGCCACGTTCAAGTAGCATTAATAGTCGCCGCGACGTTCCTGGCCCTTTCATATTACACCTTATAGTTGTGGAACTTCTTGGTGATATATACTGGTGGCAATCACGTTTCCACTACCTGAAGAAATAAATTTTACTGTTTGTGGTGACTATAAAGTAGAAGTAACCTTTCCACTTCACTATAAAGTAGTAGTAACCTTTCAACTTCACTATAAAGTATTTTTCACCCTACAGTCCCACTGATTTATAAAGGGTGATTGTTCCATCACAACATGTTGTTGTGTAAGTCTAGTAGAGTGTTAATGTGTGTGATCCAATAATAATGTCATATCAATAAAAGCAAGTCACTTGAGAAACAAACAAAACTTTACAGACATTCTTACAACATTTTACAGGAAAGTGAAAAGTGAAACAGGTGAAAACAGCAGTTTAACACAGTATAATGCTGTAATGAACACATCATTATTGACAACAAACATCAGTGAAACATTTAGTACAAGTGAGGAGAGTTGTTTTAAAACAGTATACCAAACATGTTTCAATTACTGTGATGAGGGTGACTGCACCATCCCTCCTCAGGATGACAATGAATTTTATAGTGAAGATCAAGAACAAGATTCTATCGTTTCACAGATTTCGCTATTGGAACAACTTAGAACATGGTATCATTGTCATAAAATAAGCCACAGTGCGTTTACAAAGCTATTACAGATATTAAAATCAAATGGTTTGAATTTACTTTCTTTAATTTTTCATAAAGCACATTCCTTTTCAAAATGATAATGCCGTACAAAAACGCATGTACGCCATCAACTAAAAACCTCAAGTAAAAAATAACAGATGACAGACAAAGCACAGAATGTCAAAAGTATCTTTCTCTATTCGAAACCATAGAGGGCAAAGAGAACTATAAACACCCAATTAATAAATTAAGACATAGCCGTTACTGCAAAGTAACTATACAATGTTGAGTGATAGTCCCATTTGGTAGTTTTTAGTGAAAGTAACTTCAAAGTTCCGGATTTTCGGTATTCTTTCACCACAGACAAGTTGTAACTACTTTCAAGTTCCATATTTTAGTGAATACTACTTCAAAGTGTTTGTTTTGAAATACGCTATTTTTGTAGATGGAGATCTACGACGCCATTATTACCTCCACTGTTAGGATAAATATCTAAAAGAATGCTTATTGCTGTTTTTGCAGTTATAGTGGCAAATCTTTACACAATCAAGTTTCATGTGCAGAAAAGTAAATTAGAATACAATTTGCAGCACTTTGAGGGTAATGATGTGGAATGTCATATATTAGATGATATATTCTTTTTATTAAAAACTGCAAATTTCGAAGGCGCGTAATTTTTGGATGCACAAATCGCTGCATTTTGACAGTAAACTTGCATCCGTTGAGATTTAAACACTCAAGACATCCAAATATAAAGCACCAGAAAGCTTAATTATTCATGTTGACTCGTGGTGTTGCTAATATCTATAGAATTGAAATAAAAGAAAGATGGTTTTCGGACATAGAGTGTGAGAGAGATATTATTCTTGAAATAATTTTCAGGACAAAGAAAGCAAGCACAAAAACAGAGGTAGGTAATAATTAGTCCTGTGATAGTGGTTGTTGCTGTTTCGCAACGTCGTCGCTACGTGAAGGCTACGGCGTGGGAACATAGCCGGATAAGTTCCCGATACCACGCCGTAACGTAGCAACCATTCCCCATTTTGGTGGTTGCTCCGTGATAGGAACGTTCCTATAACGGGTCTCTGACTAGCGGCAAAACACTTAGTAGTTATTGTGATAGTCGCTGCCGCGTTCCAGTGACCAATTGTGCTAATTGGGGCCACCAGCCCATAAACTACACCAAACAGTAAAATGTTGAGAATACATGTACTTTTTAAGGATTTCCTTTGGTTTTTCATTGCTTCAGATCCAACAATGTTGCTTGTAACATGCATTGAGATGAAAATTGGCTTCGTCGCTGAAAAGTATTGTTCTTACAAAAACCATCATTAGTTGCTTTAGTTTGAAGCAAGCAGTTATCAAGCATGTGATATTTTTCGTTGTCTAGTGGCTTTAACTCTTGCATCAATAGAGTCTTATAGGCATGTAGAGCCTGATCTTACCTTAAAAGTCGCCATGTTGTGGTCTGTGTAATGCCTAATTGCTGTGAACAGCATTGAATTAACATTTTTGTATTTTCAGCTACACTTTCAAGAACCATGCTAATATTCTCTGCTGATTATTTTGGCAAGTACACACAGGCAGATCTTTTACAAACCCACTTTCCTCGAATTCATGCATGATACTGCGAATTGTTTTCTCTGTTGGGCGATTAGGAATACTGAAATATACACGAATTTTTCGAGCAGTGTTGCCAGGTGGCTAATAAACCTAAAGACATGTGGTAACTCTTATTGAAAAACCCTTTAGTATTGTCAAACCAGTTGAACTCTAAGAGATTTCCTTGGGGTAAAAAATGAACAGCATACCTATAGTATAGTAGTATATTTATTTGGCATATAATTTGTACAGCATGTCACATAAAGAAGCATATACTTGTACTTGTACTGGACACAATTTAGAAAGTCTTGACTTCAATCAAACATCAAAATACATTGGAACTGTCACTTTAAATTTAGCTGTAGCAGCATTCCAGGTTTTACTCCTCACCTTTATTTCCAAAAGACCTTCACATATTGATAAAATATAGATTTAATTCTTTTTTTAACTTTATACTTTAGCATATCTAAGTGAGTTAATTTTATTGTTGTAAATTTCAGACAGATGTAGTTCTTAATGCAGGAGTACTAGATGTAATCGGACGTCTTCTGATACATAACCGTTTAAATATTGTAAAAGAAGCTGCTTGGACTGTCTCAAACATTACAGCAGGAAATAGCGAACAAATTCAAAGGGTGCTAGATGCCAATGTCATGCAGCCTTTGTTGCACGTTCTTCAAACTGTAAGTATTTATTTTTACTTGTTACTATTTATCCGTTAATTGCATGAGGATATGAAGATAACTGGTTATAACCCCATATGTACGTGAGAATTGAAACAGCACAGACTTGTGTTATGGATGCTGGGTACACAGCGACCTAGAAAACCGGAAAAATCAGGGAATTTGAAATACCTCCTAAAATGTTAAGGGAATGTCAGTGAAATTTGGGATTTTGCTCAAATGTCTTGGAAATTATTCAGTAGACCTGGAAATTATATGTTTGTAAAATTCTGTCACTAGCAGGTTCATTGTTATTTTGATTTCATATACAGTGTGGCCCATTTCACATGAAAACACCCCTGTAACTTTGTATTTATAATTCCATTTTGATTAGCAAAAGATTAAAAGATATAAGATGAAAAACTCTACATGCTGATAAAAGTGTTCTCAATGTCACCTGAGCAAGCCCTGCTAATGCATTTTTTCTACGTCAAAAAATTTGAAAAGGGGTAGGGCCATTTTTAGGAAGAAAATAAGACTAAATTTCATCAAAAAACAAAAATTATTAACCATTTCAAAGAAGTTTATTTGGTTCTCTTCTTACATGGAAACACCTTATGACCTTTATATTATATTCTTTTTATCGACATCTCAAAAGATAGAAAATAAAGAAGTCTTCAGAACCTGTGAAAATTGTTTCCTGTGCCATTTGATCATGGCCTAATAAAACTATTTTCATATGTCAAAAATTATAAAAACGGGACGCAGCAAGTGCATTATGGTAATGAATTTTTATTAAATGCTTCAAATTTCAATAACTCAATTTTCTATAAACTTAGAAAGTTTAATTTTGGTATGTAGTGAGGCCTTTCCTAAGGCAAGATATCCACCAAATTTCACTAAATAACTTTGTAATTTTCAGAGAAAAAATTTTTTTCGGAAGAAAATTCAACATTTGAATAACTCAATTTTCTATAAACTTAGAAAGTTGAATTTTGGTACGTAGTAAGGTCTCTCCTGGCAGTTGCCAAGTTTCATCGAAATCGGTTAATTATTTTTTGAGTTATCAGACACACACACACACACATAAACATATAAAAATTCAAACTGACCCCGGATATGGGTTCTAGGGGTCCTGGTTTGCGCTCATTTGGAAAAAAAATTGCAAAATCTCACCATCGATACCTCTATTAATGAATTTTTTAAAATAAAAATTCACTAAAAGGGATTAGGGTTGGTTTTAGGAGGAAAATACGTACTCCACTGGATTCATCATCCTTCAAAACTATTATCTACCAAATTTTATGAAAAAGGCTCTATTGTTATGAACTATGAAAGTCACCATCTCTAGAGTTAAGAAAAAAGTTTTAAAATGTTGCGACATGAAAATAGTTTTAGTAGGCTGTGATCTAATGGCATAGATACGCAAACAGCCAAACAAATACTACTTGTGATTAACTAATTTGATTTGATTGTGCATTTTATGTACCTCTGTAAATTGTTTCATGGTTTAAATTATAATAACTTGATGTCATCTCATGTTATTATTCAAAAGAGAAGATACATTAAAGTAGAAGAATAATATTGTTTCGTCGATCCTGGAATAATAAAACAATTGAATATTTGATTTTTACTATGCATTTCACTTTTTATATCTGTAGATGCTAGATTTAACGAAGTGCTGTCATATAATAATAATAATAATATATATACTTAGTGTGCATATTGTAATTATTTATTTCACTATATTATTCAATAGACAAGATACCTATATAAAAAATAATCTCTAGTGTAAATCCATTTCAAATGTAAATAATAAAACAAATGTGTATTTGATTCTGTATTTAATTACAACATATTTATATCTGAAAAAGCTACATTTAACGAAATGCTTAATATTATAATTATATAGAGTGAATATTGTAATAATTTGTTTTATCACTATATAATTATATAAATATCTCCCTTCATTATTTAAGTTCTTAAAATTATAATACAATAACAGCCCAAAATTCTTGCCTTGTAACTTAAAAGGAAGGGTTGGGTATTGTTGATTAAAACTGACTGTCCATTAGGCACATACTCGCATAACCTCCATGTTTTTTTCTATGGATGCAAGCGATGTTCGAGCTTATTCATGTGCTAATACCGACCCGAAGCACTCACAAGATGCATTATACTATACTATACTGAATACTTGAGTAACAGATACTTGGTCCCAGATCCGCGGATCCAAGAGACTTGTAACTTAGCAACTAGAGTAACGAAATCAAACTGTTTGGTAACCAAAGTAACAAATACTTTTACGAATGAATACTCTGAACTTTTGGTACTTTGGAGTAACGGATACTCAGTAACGAATAGTTTTAATATTGACGTGCCTATCAGAAGACAATGCTTGAGATGAGCAAAGCAGAAAAAAAATGAAACATAAGGCATGTACAGAGATATCACAACTAGAAATGAGGAAAAACACATTAAAAATGCTATTCAGAGATGTGTGTCGTTCATTTCAAGTATTTACTCAAGGAGCCTGGAAATGACAGGGATATTCATCTTTGATTTCTGCTGGGTACCCTGGGAAAACAATTCAGGCAATAGAAACTCAAGTACCGTAGGTTCAAAGAGGCACGAAATTTGAATTCAGATTAATCAAGTGACCATTTCCTTTTTGTTTTGAAAATAGAAAATAAATCAAATAGATGCAGGACCAAGTCCAAAACCAGAACAAGACCGCGGCTGAAGCCGCACTGGGTCTTATCACGCTGACTTTTTCGATATAGAGTGCAGCATACTACTTAATGTTAGATTTCGTTCACATAAAAAAAGGTATTGATGAACATTTTCAATTTTAAGTGTGGACCCGTGAAAATCGACAGTGTTCAGAAATGTGTAGTTTACAGATGTCAAACATTGCAAATAATTTACCTACATTTTCACAACAAAATAACTTGAAATAGTTATTTTCATAATATAAGTGTGATTGAATATCAAGAATTCATCCTTACTGTTTACGAAACATATGGGCAATAATTGGCTAAACAACTTCTGATAAATTTCTTTTATTTATCCTTCTGTCGCCACAGTCACTTTGCAGAATGTCATGGCCTATTGTATGCTTTACATAGATCACTCAGCAAGTATGGTAAAAAATACCACTGATATATGTTTATATTACACTGTAACAACTAAAATGCACACAAAGTAATGAAATAGCTAGTTAATGAATTTGCCTTGTCAGTTACAAAACATTTGAGAACAGGGCTGAAAGCTTCATGTTGAAATTACCCAGAAGCGTTTCCTAAGACTTTATTGGCAAATATATTCTCCATTACAGAAGCCTGGGCTGTTTCAATTCTCGCCATATGTACACTTAAAATGTCTTTAGTAATACATACAAATCATATTAAATATGCACAGGTGCAGCTTATAAATTGTTATACACACCCTACACCTCCGCCCTAACTTGTGTGTCCCTCTAAAAACAAAAACTATTATAATAGTTGTTTTTTATTTTTAAAATATGCCATCTAAAAAGTTCCAATTTTATTTATTTGATAATTCATATTTTCTTTTTCTTTGATGTTGGGGTAGTAGGTAACAGGTCACTTGTGGCAAACAGTTTGTCACATTTTAAGTACACAGGACAGACAACCAACTTGGTTGGTTGCCTTGATTGTCCTGTCTGACCTGTCGGTAATGCAGAGCCTAAACTTGACCACAACAATTCAAAGGTGACAAACTGTCTGCCTCAAGCGACCCGTTATTTACTTCATGTATAGGAATATTTTCATTTGCTACTAATGTTTGTTTATGTTTGGTTTTATATTCAAAAAAATTATTATTAAAAGTCCCTCTTTTGCAATAAGGAAGTTGCATATAATTTACTTTTGAGGAAAAATGTATTTAAAGTAGAGCAAAATACTCTAAAAATATATGTCTGCAAGTAAACCCCCCCTTAACCTCACTCACGGGAGGGACTCTGCTGGCGGGGGTCGCGGCGGGGTGTCCGCAGGGGAGCGTTCTGTCTCCCTTGCTCTGGTGTCTAGTCGTGGACGGCCTGCTGGGGAGGCTCTCGGGAGGGGGGTATGAGGTACAGGGCTATGCGGACGGCATTGTCATCATAGTCCGAGGAAAGGTCACACAGGCAGTGTGGGAGCGTATGCAGACTGCACTGAAAGTGGTGGAAGGGTGGACGGTTGATCAAGGGCTCGGGGTGAGCCCCGAGAAAGCAACCGTCGTGCCGTTTACGAGGAGGAGGAAGTGTGAAAGCCACAGAACTCTCACTCTATACGGTAGGAGCGTTCCAATGGCCAGGGAGGTAAAATATCTTGGGGTCGTATTGGACTCTAAGCTAACCTGGAATGGTCACATTGGAAAAATACTGCGTAAGGCAGTCATGACCTTAGCCGTCACTAGGCGGCTATATGGAAAAACGTGGGGACTAAGACCTAGTATGGCCCACTGGCTGTACACAAGGGTGGTCAGACCATCGTTAACATATGCGGCACTGGTCTGGTGGCCTAAGGTGACACAATCCAGTGCCAAACAAAAACTAGGCAAGATCCAAAGGATGGCTTGCCTAGGCATCACAGGGGCCATGTCTTCAACCCCAACAGCCGCCATGGAGGTGTTGCTGGATCTACCCCCCCTACACTTAGTTATTATGGGAGAGGCCAGGCTAGGACTATACAGACTAGCCTGCAATGGTAGACTGAAGATCAACCCAGGCTTCAGGGGCCACTGCAAAATTCAGGAGATCGTGAAGGAACCCATGCTTGAAATGAGGTCAGACTTCGCGAGCCCACGAATGTGCAGGGAAAACAACTTCACAGTGGAAATCCCTGATCGCGGGGCATGGCGGGAGGAGACGCCGGCCATACCACGGGACGCGCTCGTCTGGTTCACGGACGGATCTGGCGGGGAGCGTGGGACGGGGGCAGGTGTTTACTCGGAAGGACCGAGGGTAAGTCACAGTATTTCCCTCGGAGCCCATGCAACGGTGTTTCAGGCCGAGATGTACGCCATCCTGCACTGTGTGCGGGAGAACAAGAGGAGGGGCTACACCAACAAGCGGATCCTCATAGCCACAGACAGCCAGGCAGCCCTTAAGGCACTAAGTAGCCCACGGGTAAATTCCTGGCTGGTGAGTGAGTGCCGAGACGAGACGAGCGACCTGGCTGGGCAGAATGAGGTGACCCTCATCTGGGTGCCGGGTCACTCGGGGGTCAAAGGCAATGAAGAAGCTGACAGTCTCGCGAAGAGAGGGTCAGCAGAACCATTTATGGGACCAGAACCGGCTCTAGGCGTGTCAAAGAGCACTGCCAGGGGAGCCATTAAGTCCTGGGTCAGAAACCAACACAAGGTGTACTGGGCGGACTGTCCAGGGCTCAGACATGGGAAGTCAATAATTGACGGACCCAGTTCAAAGAGAGCTGTGGAGCTGCTAAACCTTAGCAGAGGACAGCTCAGAAACACAACAGGTCTCTTGACGGGACACATGGCCGTCAAGAAACACCTACATAAAATGGGGCGGTTCGAAGGGGACCTCGCATGCAGACTCTGCGGCGAGGGGGAGGAATCAGCCCAGCACATCTTGTGCGAGTGTATAGCTCTGGACCGGAAAAGACAACTGATCTACGGTCACTCTAGACCGGAGACAGAGCAATATAAAACTTCACCCTACCAATCGCTGTGCAGACTAGTTCAAGGCACAGTGATTTTGGAATGGGTGGAGTAAGACTAGGGGTATGCACAATCAACCAAGGGTTGCGGTGCTATCGGGGCGGCAAGGCCGCGGACGAGCCCTGAGGGAACAAAAAAAAAAAACCCCCCCTTAAAGTGAACCACTAATTAGTAATTAATAATTGAAATATTGAATATAATTCAAAAAGACAGGGTGGGCGAAAACCCGACCTGATTGGTGAAGATGTTTGTGACGTCACGATGCGGTACATCTGCGTTTTACGCGGGCATCACCATTTAACGTTGTCTTGTTTTCGTTTGTGTTTGCATCGAATTCTGAGCAGTTTTATCATGATTTTAAGTAGTTTTGGTGTTTAGTGTATAATATAGGTTCAAAGGTAGTAAGTCGTGTGTAATCTAGTTTAGTGTGTGACTGTGTGATGGCTACAGCAGATTCAGAATTACAATACAAGAATGCGAAAGACATAACAGTGCCTGGACATAAATATTATAAGTGCTGGATAGTGCCCAAATGTACTTCCACAACAACAACCACCCCCAACAAATTATTCTTTAATGTACCTAATTTTATATGGCAATTAATTTTATGCAATGGGGAATTGAATAAGAGGAGAATAAAAAAATGTGCAAAATCCTCATTGGGTTTTTATTAGGCAAATACACTACTTCACTGAAAATAATATTCAAACACCATGAGAGTACCTATATGGTTTCTAATATTATTTTCCATGCCAAAGATTATTGTTCATGAATAAAGAGGTATTGAAAAGTACTAACCTTGCAATAGAAAGCGCAATAATTTAAATATATATATATATATATATATATATATATATATATATATATATATATATATATATATATATATATATATATATATATATATATATATATATATATATATATATATATTAAACATAATCTCCTCCAAGACATACACATTTAGCAGAACATTCATAAAGCAATGTTAAACACTTTAAAAAAAATAGTTGCCTTAGTCTTCTAATCACTCTGGTGGTGCTAAATCTGAAGAATAGGTGGTGAAACCAATTTTCTCAATTGTTTGCAATGCAATCAACGACTTATAAGTAGGGGCGGTGTCTTGCAAAAAGAGCACACCGTTGGCCATTTTTTCGCAGCATTTTTCCCCAATTTTCTCTCGTAATTTTATTAGCAACTCAGTATGGTATGCGTCTGTGGCAGTTCTACTTTGTTCCAGAACATTAGCAAACTTATCTCATCTTTGTTCCAGAAATCTAAAGCAAAAACCTTGTCAGCCGAGTTTTGAACACGGATTTTTTTTTTTTTTTGAAAACTTGAATGCTTCCAATATCCCTATTGCTCTTTAGTCCTCCAGAGACGCCCCAATCCATGTTTCATCCCTAATGACAAGGCGGTTCGAAAAATTTGATGAATCTTGTTTAATGATTTCCTTCGACATTGTCAAGGAAGCACGTTTTTAATCAGCGTTCAACCATTTCTGAATCTGTTTTGCTGAAAGCCTTATAATTCCTAAGTGAAACACACATTCATAGAAAATGTGCAGCATTCCTGTTATTTATTTGAGTCAAATTCGTCCATCTAAAATCATTTCATGGACAGAATCAATGTCTCCTTCGGTGGTCACAAAACTCTTTCACAGCAGTGCTCATCTTGGCATTTGAATGTCCTCTTAAATCCTGCAAGCCAGTTTTTAAAAGTAATATACAAAAGACACCCAAGGTTTCTACCATGTCAGTAAAAATTTCTTTTGCCGATAACCCTTTCAAAAGTAAAAACTCTTTATCTAAATCTAATTTTTTCTCTTGATACCGTTTTTAACAATTCAGGTTTTCTACCATTCAATTTCTGCACATAGATATGAGATGAGTGCTAGGAAATGACAAATAAATACGAAAATAATAATGTAAACATTTATCGTGGTGAGATTTAAAACGGCTTTAACCACAAAAGTTTCTTGAAAACAGTGAATCGATAAACCTATTTCATTTTGAAATTTATAATATGGAGTGAATTTCTGCTGGTGTATTATCAGTTAACAGTTTATTTTTTAGGTTTCAGCATACAATGCACATTGTATACATATAAACTATTTCTTAATTTTTTTCTTTGACAAAAAGGTACTCTCCAATATACCTTGTTAGAAAAAATGCTTGTCTGAGATCTTATTCAACAAGGATTTTGAGAAGTTCTGTTTCATCAATGTCCATGTTATTACCAAGTGTTGTTACAAACTGCACTATGATATTAAATTCTGTATTATCTATAAATCCATGTTGGTTTGGGTCCAAAAAACATGCAGCGCCTTGAGCATCATGTGTCATCAGTACTTTCCGTGATTCCCATATGTCTATAATTTTTTGTAGGTCTCTTAAAGAAAAAGCCTCAGAGCACTATGTTGTATCATTTTCTATATCTTTAAGGTGTTTGTAAGAATATTGAAGCGTTGCTTTATCCGCTTCTAGGCAGTTCATTGATGCTGATATTGGTTGTAGAAGTTTTAATACTCTGTTCAATGTTTCCCAACATCGTCTATGGTATTTTTTATCTTGGGATCGATTCCTATCTACACATGGGGCTTTTCAATTATCTTTATCAATGATTAAACTTTCCAACATTATAGAGTAAGTAGCCCATCTAGTATCCACTGGGACATTCGGTATTTTTAGTGCATTTTCATTGAGAAAATTCACTAATAGAGAGGTATCGATGGTGAGACTTTCGAAAATTTTCTTCAAATGAGCGTGAATTAGGGCCCCTGGAACCCATTTCCATGGTCAGTTAAAAAGTATATATATATATATATATATATATATATATATATATATATATATATATATATATATATATATATATATATATATATATATATATATATATATATATATATATATATATATATATATATATATATTGTGTCTGTGTGTGTGTGTGTGTGTGTGTATGTATGCATGCAACCGATAGCCTGAAAAATACTTCTCTGATTTGGACCAAATTTGGGAATTACCCCTATTTTGTTAATGGCTTGGGTGAGTTCGTTCATGAGATCTTAAGGCCCAATTTTTCTTCATAAGAAATTAAAAAATATGTTTCAAAACGCCTATCTCTCAAATTGTTGTGATTGAAACGAAAATTTACAACTTTAAAGAAACGACAGACATGGTTGTGTACCAACTTTCAAAGGAAAATAAAGTTACTCCAAATGAATAATAAAATAATCCTCGAAATCACTTCAGATTCTGTAATGCAATATCTACAATGTTGGACAAAGACAGAGGATGTTATGTGTACTGCTATGCTATTTCAATAAGTCGTGTATGCTGCTATCTTCTGGCTTCGTTGTACACTATATACATCCTTGTTCAGATGGAATCTGTGCCTTGCCCTCTTCATGGAAAATTCAGTTGTAACGGTGGGCATTAGAGTGTGTGCTTCTGCTACCGTTATTGCAGGTGCAGCTTTGAGTGTTCACTGCCTTCCTCAGAGTTCATTACATCATTGTTTAGAAGTTGACTTCTTACCGCCTTCCTCAGAGTTCATTACATCATTGTTTAGAAGCTAACTTCTTAGTGCCTTCCTCAGAGTTCATTACATAATTGTTTAGAAGCTAACTTCTTACTGCCTTCCTCAGACCTGGTGCAAACATGTGGATTAGTATTGTTCTTAGACAAATTCAAATTACCCACAATGTGACAGTGTCTTTACAAAAACTAACTAATTAAATGCTGTATGCATAAAGCCTAAAGTATTATTTGACATCTAATTGAAGACATGTTACATGCAGAAGAACTACACTCATGTTTAGCCATACAGTTATTACAAGGATAAAATTTAATAAGGTGAAAATAATTTATGTCAAACGTACTCACCCATGAGTAAGATTTTGAAGCTCTTTAGTGTACCATGATTAATTTCTTAAACGACTTTTATTAGAAAAGAAGAAATCCACGGATGGAATATCAATTTATAGGTTGTGATAAGACAACAAGCTGTCAATACTTAGTTATTTCTGCAGGCTGCAGGTTGACCAACAGTCATAGAGCTTGGAATTATGTGATTAGACAGAGATGGAGTTATAAGTCATAATTCTATGCTATTTCAATAAATCGTGGACAAAAATCTAAACAGTGGAAGTTATTGAAAGATGTCAGAATATTATGAGATATACGACAGGGACATATCGGTGCGGAACCAGGTAGTATGTTGTCACAACAGCTCTAGTTAACACAAAATTTTATAGATTGAGCTTGTGTGCAATGTACAACCAACTAACAATTTTGTAAATTGTCAACACTGGACCATTTCTTTCCTAATACCGGGACAATGTTTGCGTCCAAAAGCGCTAAATTTTAGCACATGACTGCAAGCGGTTGATACATATGGAAAATTTTAACATGTACATACATACCTAGTTTAAATTATATAAACAGATGTTTAGGTTAAATAATTAAAATTTCAAAATTTTGTATTGTTTATATTTATTCTATTTTCAAAAAGTATGGATACAGCAATAGTAAATAAGTAATGAAAAGAAATTACGCACATTATGGTAGCGAATTTTCATAAAAATATTTCAATTATCATTAAACTAGACTACACCTCAGTTTTGATACATAGTAAACGTAAAACCCTTTTTGTTATTTTGTTTGAAGAACTGGTTCGATTGAGTTGATTAAAACAGATCATTCAAGCGATTAATATAGAATCATTCAAGCGATTAATATAGAAAAATACTTACCTGCCACCTATAATTTCACAGATTCATTCCGTTTGGAAAATTAAAATTAAATTTTCGGTAAATTTGCAGATTAGCACATGCGGGGTGCTTAAAAAATATATTTCAGAAACCTGCCTAGAACCCCTTCTGGATGCCCAAACCATAAGAAAAATTTCTTACAAACAGCCCACAAGAAAGTAACGGGACCAGGAGTGAATAGGGCGGGGAAAAGATAAGAAGGTAATGTGAGCGAAAAGTGTGAAAGAAACAGCTTAGTTGGACCTCTATAAGCCGCCTTTATCCCATTTTGCAGCTACATCTCCTTAAAATCATGTTTACCACACGCAGAACTTCTATATTCACCGCAGGTCCCGTAAGTTTCTTAGGAGTTGTTCTCAAGAAATTTTTCTGGTTTACATTGTTCTTGTTTATGCATTGAGGAAAATCCGACAAGGTTTTCCAGGAAAATTTTGCGTTTTCTTTCGAGAAAAAAAAATTTTCTTCGAAAATTACAAAGTTATTTTAATAAAATTTGACGAATACGTTGCCTTGCGAAAGACCTTCCTACCCACCAAAATTCAACTTTCTAAGTTTATAAAAAATTGAGTTATTCAAATTTTTAGTTTTTTTAGAAAAAAAATTTTCTCCGATAATTACAAAGTTATTTAAATGAAGTTCCTACACACCAAAATTCAACTTTCTAAGTTTATAAAAAATTGAGTTATTCAAATTTTTAGTTGTTTTTTGGAAAAAAATATTTCCTCGTTAATTACAAAGTTATTTTAATGAAGTTTGGTGAATACGTTGCCTTAGGAAAGACCTTACTACATATCAAAATTGAACTTTCTAAGTTTATAGAAAATTGAGTTATTCAAATCTGAGGCATTTAATAAAAATTCACTACCATAACGCACTTGCTGCATCCCGAACTTTTTTTTACAACAATGCAAAGCTATTATGTAGTAGTAAACACTAATCCTATAAATATATTTACCAGTCTCCTGTTTTAACTTCTTAAATTGAACGTCAGTTCTATTTAACTTTAGTGGAGTTACAGTAAATGTCTTAAGATTGTAAAAGCTAAATAAAAAATTGAATTTATAGACATAAATAACCACTTTTACAAATAAAATTATTAAGTATTGAAGATTGCAACTTGATGTTAAGCAAAATACATAGTGAAACATTAATAAACATGTTAAAACACTTTTATATATGATTCTCTCTTCTAGGGTGATTTCAAATCACAAAAAGAGGCAGCTTGGGCAGTCACCAACTATACAAGTGGAGCTACAGTGGCACAGATTGCACGACTTGTCGAAATGGGTTGCATTAAACCAATGTGCAATCTACTCAATTCTAAAGATTTCAAGACTGTGGTTGTTGTATTAGATGGAATATCAAATATATTAAATGTTAGTTGACACTCATTTTATATTATTTCTAACTAACTTCCAACTTATAATTGCAGGCAGCAAATAAAATCGGTGAGGTGGAAAAAGTGGCTATCATGATTGAAGAGTGTGGTGGATTAGATGGAATTGAAGCGCTGCAATCTCATGATAATGAAAAGGTCTATGAGAAGGCCTTATTCTTAATTGAAAACTATTTTTCAGAGGTAAGTCATTATGTATTATTCTTAACGACACCATAAAAAAATATTTTCTAACTAATCATGATTATATATTGTTGTGCTGTCATATATATATATATATATATATATATATATATATATATATATATATATATATATATATATATATATATATATATATATATATATATATATATATATATATATATATATATATATATATATATATTGCTATTTAGCTGGTGATTTTTCGGACAATTTGTACCAAATGTAGAAAAATTTCAAAGCAAAAAAAAACAGTTAATGTGGTTTTATTGATTGATACCACTCCACCGCATCCCGGTGAATTGTTACTGAGGAAAGACCGTGTAATTGTGAAATGCCTTCTCCCAAGTGTGACTAGTACACTTCAGCCTATAACAAAGGTGTACTAGAGAACATTAAAATAATTAGACGTTTTAAGCTGCAATGAGTATTGGAGAATAGACGATGAATTCTCAGTTACATGCAAAAATTGATTTTAAAAATGTAGTCTACTTGGTGGGTCAGGTCTAGCAGAATGTGCAGACATTGACTATAATAAAATCAAAACCTATTTCTGAACGGTGACATCATAATAGGATTTTTAATTGACGACCATATTTTTTTGCTGTTTTTCCATAGATCTGCTTACTACTTATGTGATGGTACCTTACATAACAATTTTTTTGGAAAAATAGCATTATTTTATAACGAAAATTATTTAATTATTGTTGGCTAGTATAATGAACCCTAATTGTTTAATGAACTTTAAAAATTAAACAGTGGTTTAAGAGAGAATATATATATATATATATATATATATATATATATATATATATATATATATATATATATATATATATATAAGAGAATTGCCAACTAAATAATTTGTTCGTCTTCTCCGGGGAGTATTTGGTTCACATGAGTCTCAGAGAGCAGGTCGACTTTAAACGAATCGAAACAAACATATCAGTTCAAGTCGATTTATTTTAAAATGTAAAAGCTTAAGACAGGTCAATTAAATGTGTAATTAAGAAATGAGTATAATTTTAAAATCAATATAAATAAATTGAATGCAATAAAATATTAATTAAATTTCAATTAAAAGAAACAAATTTTGCATTAAGCTGTCCTTCTGCATGTGCAGAAAAAGTTAAGTATAAGTGAATGTTGAATATTTACACAATCCAAAGGCAAAGTGAATTTAGATTAGTTTTAAAACAGAGTTACGATAAAGTGAAGCATCTTATGAGAAGAAAGTTATACAAAGATGAAACATTATGTATTAAAAAAAAGCAATGGTTAGTTTTCACACTTTTGTGACACTTAGCTTGGATTTCGATGTATATGCTGCTCTCTTCTGGCTTCGTTGTACACTATATACATCCTTGTTCAGATGGAATCTGTGCCTTGCCCTCTTCATGGAAAATTCAGTTGTAACGGTGGGCATTAGAGTGTGTGCTTCTGCTACCGTTATTGCAGGTGCAGCTTTGAGTGTTCACTGCCTTCCTCAGAGTTCATTACATCATTGTTTAGAAGTTGACTTCTTACCGCCTTCCTCAGAGTTCATTACATCATTGTTTAGAAGCTAACTTCTTAGTGCCTTCCTCAGAGTTCATTACATAATTGTTTAGAAGCTAACTTCTTACTGCCTTCCTCAGACCTGGTGCAAACATGTGGATTAGTACTGTTCTTAGACAAATTCAAATTACCCACAATGTGACAGTGTCTTTACAAAAACTAACTAATTAAATGCTGTATGCATAAAGCCTAAAGTATTATTTGACATCTAATTGAAGACATGTTACATGCAGAAGAACTACACTCATGTTTAGCCATACAGTTATTACAAGGATAAAATTTAATAAGGTGAAAATAATTTATGTCAAACGTACTCACCCATGAGTAAGATTTTGAAGCTCTTTAGTGTACCATGATTAATTTCTTAAACGACTTTTATTAGAAAAGAAGAAATCCACGGATGGAATATCAATTTATAGGTTGTGATAAGACAACAAGCTGTCAATACTTAGTTATTTCTGCAGGCTGCAGGTTGACCAACAGTCATAGAGCTTGGAATTATGTGATTAGACAGAGATGGAGAGTTATACGTCATAATTCTCAAAAGGGGTGTATTATTGAATATAAAATGAGAATAAGCAGTAAATAAAATAAATGTAACATTTCGAACATTACAATTTATTTTAAAAAATGGAAATGTAGATTGGAAAGTTATTGAACCCCGGAAAACAAACAAAATTTAGCGCAAATCTTCAAATTGTTCTCCACCTACCATTTGGCCTTGACTGATAGGAGTGTAAACACTTTCTACACGGTACTCAAAAGTGTCAGGACTAATTAGCTTCACTTCAGCTGATTTTTTTACTGTAGCTCCACGAACTTATTTTGTCTGTTGAAATAAACTTTCGATTGCAAATAACGCAACAGAAAAATATCCTAGTCAAGTCTGGGGAACGCGGTGCCCACTGAGTTGCTCCTCCTCTTATCCATCTTTCAGGAAATGTGTCATCTAGATATTGACGGACATGTATACCAAAGGGAGGAGGCATTCCGTCTTACTGAAACCAAATATCTTGATGGGGCACATCTGCTTCGTGATTATTTGAAAAAATTACTGCCAGAGCTGGCACTAAATCCAATCGCAAGAAATTTAATTATGCTGCTGTACGATTTCCTTGAAGAAAGAAACGTGTTATGAAATGCCGTCAGATTATTCCCATCCATACATTAGCTTTGCCATGACGGTGATTGTGGGAGTTTTGAGTCCAATAAGGATTTTCCAGGATCGATATCTTGAGTTGTGACAATTTGCTGTCCCATTCAGGCAAAAAGTTGCTTCATCAGAAAAGATAATGTTATTAAGAAGATTGGGATCTTCATCTCAGTGTAACATTAATTGTTCACAAAACTGTAAACAAAACATCATCGTTTAACTTGTCTATCAGTTGCACTTTGTAAGGATGATGCTTTTCTTTTACCACTGGTCCACATTGTTATTTGGGGCTAGTTGTCTTGTAGAATGGTAAGGATTTTCTTCAGATTCAAGCAATATATGTGCACTTCAGGGGGCTGATACCAAATATAACGGCTTCACAATTTCAGAAGTTGTGTGAATTGTTTGGTGCAAGTCTGCAGTGAGAATCACTCTCTCCTTCATCGCTGAGTCTAAAAAATAAAAAGTTGATCGAAGATTTTGAGAGCTGGTTGTTTCATAGAGATATGGGGCATTTAAGTACTTTTACATATTTTCAATTTTATAGTAGCTTTGGTGTATCTCGTGAACTGCGTAGTTATCTTGGCTTTGCAGTGTCAATGTTTCTGATAGGGATAATTGCTCAAATTTGCCTGTCCAATAAATCTCGTATAAAATTTACTTACAAAGGTCTATCTTACTTCATAGAAACAGGTACCATGTTTAGTGTGTAACAGACAGGAGAGTAAAACAAGCAAACAGCTATTCTTTCAGTGCCCTATGTAAGATTCACTTCGGTCTGCATTTATTAAAAGTCTCAAAAACTTTGACAGCTTGGTGGCCGCGCTCGATGACATGGATATTGCATGTCTGAAAAGTGTAGCCTATTTTGTAATTACCCTTTTGAGGCTAAGATCTTTTTAAGGAACGAATAACTGTCTAGATTGTTTTATTATTTTGTAGGTTAAATAACAGTGAACCTTATTATTTTCTTAGAATTATATTTCATTATTCCAAATGTTTCTTAATGATGCTATCCGGGATTTATTGTTTTTATTGTTATTACTATTTTTGAAGCACACTTCATCTCTTACGCAAGTAATTTTGCTTACTCTAAAGTGAATAGATTTTAGGAGTGTCGAACCCTTGTAATAAGAGCTCGTCTTTTAGCACAATAAACATATTATTATTATGATTATTATTATTATTTACTGGGTTCCTAATCTGTAGTGCGATAAAAGCCCGATAACTAAATACTGATAACAGCAAATAATCAATAAATTATCGGGAGTGTTACAAATCGATTTTGACTTTATTTTTGTTGCACCTGTCAAATGGATACATGACAGCATATCAAAAATCTCAAAATCAAGTGTTCATTACTTTAGAAAAGTAAAGGAAAACCTCATTATTGTAAAGAAAATTTGTCCTAAATAAAAACTGTGAGAAATATTTCTTATTAAATTTACTTTTGCATTTGTTTAAGTAAATAATGCAATTTTTTCAACAATAAAAAAACAATTATGTCAGGAACCGATTTTTTTCATCATCATTCAAGTAGTAAGCAAGTCTATGGAAAAACAGCAAAAAGATGGTTGTGATTAAAAAAACTTATGACATCAGCATATATAAATAGGTGATGTCATAAAAGTAATTTTTACGTCGTACGTTGGAAACTGAAAAGATGAAATTGACCTGCCCGGGCATTTTTCTTGAGAAAAAAAAATGCATTTATGAATTATGATCCAAACTTTATCATCACAATGTGTATGGTGCATAAAACGGGCTTTATTTTAACATAATTTACCAAGTTTTGTGGGTTGTTATTGTACAATTTATGTTCTTTTCTAGCTTCCAATAAATGCCTTTTATTTGATGCTTACGTTATTACTTAGTATTGATAGATACATAAAACTATATTGTATTAATAACATAAACTTATCAAAAGCATGATTTTAGTTTTTTGAGACTATAATTTATTTATTTATTTCAGGGTGACCTTGAAAACGTACCACAACCACAACTAAATGCAGAAGGCCAAATAAGCTTTGATTTACAATCTCAAGTGCCTAGAGATGGTTTTACTTTTTAGGATTATTTTAGAAAGATTCAATTTTTTACTTAAAAATCTTGATAAAATGATCTCTTTTCATTCCATGTTTAAATGTTTATGAATTTTTTTTAAAGTCAAAATCCATGTTACTTTGTAATTGTTTTTCTACTTTTATAATTGTGTCCTAACTGGCAAGTATTAATTTTTAAGTTAATTGTGCTAGTTTTTAATATACTTTTTAAATAAAATTCACCTTAAGAAAAATCTTAATTTCACAATAAACCTGTTAATCTTAATTTGTCACTTTTTTAGAGACTAAAGTTTTATTAGGTGTAATAAGTTTCTTCTGTCGCGTTAGTCTTACTTTGTTGTTTACAATTTATACATTTCAATAAATAGTTGCTTAGTCATTTCTTAGAATTTTATTTGTCTATTAGCAGCAGTAGATTTTTGGCATCAAAATACAAGGTGTGGCACTATAACTGTGTTTTTGGAACGGATAGTACACCCAAAGGGGAGGGAGTGGAGGGGTGCCCCTGAGTTCCTTCAGCTGAGGAGGTGTTACCGTTTTGTTGATCACAAAGGTTAGCTGAACACAAGAGCAACATGTCTTTGCAGTTGAGGAGTATTTAAAATCGGGCTAGTCTATCACTGTCGTGCAGTGGCACATTGGCCAATGCTTCAATATTGGCCATACCGGTTCAGCTCCGACACATGACAATCAACAGGTGAGTACACAATTTTAGACAGCTTCACCAATGAACTGAAAACCTTGAGGGGTCGTTCCTGAAGTGTAAGCTTTCATACAAAGGGTGAGACAACTGGTAATTCAAAGCCCAGGAGGCTCAAGGACTCAGAATGTCGAACTGGTTACAAAATTTTACACATAGGCCTTCACTTTCACCCTTATAAGCTATGCTTGTCCAACAACTGAATGGAAAAGATTTTGCACAACGCCAGCAGTTGGACGAGAGAATGCAAGTTATTTTTGCAGCTGAAAAGGAACCAGTAATAATGATGAGCGACAAGGCTCATTTTCATTTGAGCAGTTCTGTTAATAAACAGTACTGGCAATATTGGGCAGCAGAAAACCCCTGTGAACTGCATCAACGCCCACTTCCGTCAGGAAGTCACCGTTGGATGCGTTGTGAGTCATCTTGGGGTGATCGGTCCTTTTATTTTAATTTAATTATTTTTTTTTGCGAAGATGCAAGAGAGGCAACTGTGACCTCTAAATCTGTTTTCATGTGGGTGAATTAACACAATAAAAAATGTTTGGTTCCAACAGGATGGTGCCAGAGCCTCAATGGAAGTTGTGCTTCACATTTTCATTATTTCCGTGATGTGCCATGGCCCATCATTCCCCAGACCTCGCCCCATGTGATTATTTTTTGTGGAGAAATCTAAAGGCTAAGGTCTACATTGATAAACATCAAAATCTGCACGAGTTGACAGAAGCCATCACAAGAGAAGTTGGAGCAATCGATACAGACTTGGTGAGAGCGATACAGAACTTTGAGGAACGGGTGGGTAGAGCAGTGTATTGTAGGAAACTGACATCATCTGCCTGATAGAATTTTCAGAAGATGATTTTTTTTCATGATTTTTACTTTTTCATTGCTAAATGCTTATGAGGCTAGGCTTTCATTTTTCTTCATACAAATTGTTAGAAAACAACTGACTTATTCTCATATCGAAAACGCCCTTCCATTCTCCCCCACTGTGTGTTATGATTTAGTCAAACTTAGTCCAGCCAAAAGTCAAAATTAAACGAGATACAGGGTATTAAAGTGAGAACTTGAACTTTGATATTGCTTACTATCTACAAAAGTATATGACATCTTGAAATTTGGTAGAAATCAGTTTTTCATGGTGATAAAAAAATAATTAATTAGCAATTTGGTTCTAGCAGATGGAGTGTACTGCTTAGGGTACCCTTTTTTCCCCTCAGAGCTCGTCTGTGACTTCGCCACCCCGAAAGCACTGCAGCCTTTGGCTTATTGTGCATGCCCTTAGTCTTTTTACTCCACCGATTCCAAAATCACTGTGCCTGGAACTAGTCTGCACGGCGTTTTTTTATATTGTTCTGTCTCCGGTCTAGACTGACCGTAGATCAGTTTTCTTTTGCGGTCCAGAGCTTTACACTCACAAGATGTGCTGAGCTGGTACCCTTAAAGTATTAAATATACTCTCACTTTTTCTATTAGTGTTGCTCGGAAACTTTTGAGTAGAAAATAGTTATCTTGTAATTTCTTACTGAAAAAGTATAATTATTGTTGAATGGCAACTGTTTTAGAATGATTGCAATTTAAAAAGGAGCTGCAACACATTCTTCGACATTAGTTGTTACTTTGATACCTAGCTAACCTTTAATGCTGGCCCAGTGTTGACATCATAGCCGGTATACGACACTTGCATTGCTGAAGAAGTGCTTAAATGCAATGCTGGGTCGGTAACTATAGAAAACCCTGACCAGCCAATGCTGTTAGCCGGCACAACAATATAAGTGATTATGAATATTTGGGTATACATTTCATATGGTCTAAATATACATGTGTACTTATATCTAGTTTCATTGCATTAAATGAAATTTTTTTAAAGAAAAGTTTTTAATTTGTGCAGCTAAAATCTTAATTTTTCGGTTTTGGCAGCTAATTTCTCTGTAATGATTAAAGATATATAAACAAAAGGGTTTCCCTGTCCGTATCTCACTTTTTAGTTATAACTAACGACAATGTAACAGCACCAACCTACAGTATGCTCAAAAATAAACACAAGATAAGCAGGCTTCTCTCTGATACTATCAAAGGGTTGCCAAATTTGCGATAGGGGCATGTAAAACGTTTTGTCATTTCTTGAAGCGCTATGGAGTAATAACTGCTTAAAACTTGAGATTTTTAAGAATTTACATCTCTAAAATGAGTATGCATTGAAGCATAAGAAAATTCAATAGAATACAGGTGTTCTATTTAAAAACAGTAAGTTTTATTTGTGGCAAACTAATATGCCGTCCTGTATATGGAGAAGTAATTTTAATTTGTAGTTCTAATTTTTCAGTTAAAAAGGATAGTCATATTATTGTCAAAACGGCGCCAAAAGACAATAGATCCACTTTCACCTAACTCGGGATCATACATATACAAATCAAAAACATGTGCAAAAGTCTGCAAGATAATCAATTGTGCTGCCGCAAACATCTAAAAACTCGTGTTGGACCCATGGTAGTAACTACTAATTTAAAAGATGCAAAAATGTCCTTCAATACAACTGCAGATTTATAATAAATAAATATTGCATTTATTAATCATTACAAACCCACAACCACCATCGGGAAAGGATGAAGTCTAGCAGAGGTGTGTGTGTGTGAGATAAAAAGGTGGATGACCTCAGAATCTGTCGTCCATTGGTGACAGACTTTTATGAATGTTTTACAGGTGAATTTCGAGATTACGATCTTTATTTTTACTCTTCTTTTTCCTTTCTTTTCCCCTTTAATTCGTTCCCCCCTTTCTTTTTTTTTTCAACAGGTTGATATAGATATGTTTCTTACAAATATGATCAATAAAAACTTATCTGTTGTTTGCGTATACAAAAATTTTAGAGGCTACATGTGCTCACTAGCTCAGGATAGACACACTATGCACAAACAACTCAACACCCCAGCATCGATGCGTACCACATGGGAACCAACCTGTTGCTATTGGTTGTTGAGGAAACCCAAGTTCAATTTATATTTAAATTTGTCAATGAACATTTTAAATTCGTGAGTAGCCGATTATTCAAAGAATTAATTTGATACATAAAGCTACGTGTAAACATGGTTGTCCGATGATGTGGTGAAACAAAATTTTCGTTAAATCTAGTTGATTTAGATTGAGGTGTAAACATCTATCTGAAAGATAAAGGAGCTGCAGGATCATTCACAATCTTATGCCTACAAGCTCCCAAGTGCAGTAGTCTAGAGTCCATATTAAGACATCCATCCTCTTGTATTCTATATGTAATTGGATCATGCTTTCTGGCCCTACAAATTAAACAATAGCAGCTTTTTTTAACTTTCTGCACTCTATCCTTATTAAATTGCGTTAGACAAGAACCATAAATTATGGAATCACAAAAGGTTAAGTGTGACAAGACAAAAGACTCGCATAACAATTTCCTCTGTTTCTGATCTAGTAAGAATCTCTTACAATATAGAAGCCTCAGGCTAGAGCATCATTAGCATGCATCATTAGCCTCCATAATGTCACTAGTGACATTAGCCAAAGCAGTGCTCACACCATTATCTCAAATATGCTGAGCAATATACATGATTTATCAATAGTACCATATCTCAGTTGCGCTAAATGTTCTTTAAATCTAGTTTCAATAATTCTTTTAGTTTGCCCAACATAGTTCACAATCCTTCCAACCCAATGCATAGATTTCCAACACTTCTGTGGTTTTATCTTTATCCTTTGGGTTACCTAGCAAATTTTTTAATGTATTTTTTTGTAGAAAACTTAGCTGTAAATTGGCTTTCTTAAAAATGCCATTAAAACTTCTCGTAATTCGCAGTTCAAATGGTAAAGAGACAATGGTTTTCTCTGGTTTATCTTTTCTGAAACTCAGATTCCGCTAACATTTTCTTTGTTTTATGTTTATTGGCCAGTTTCACCAGTAAGCAGACAGAGTAATTATTATACCTAGCTACATTTTCATGCAAAGATTTGTTAAATTTATGTATTCTTTGCAACCCTCTTCATCTATGTTGTTCATTTTTAACAAATGGTCTAAATACGTTAGCGTTTCTTTTATGGGAACGCTGGTAAACAGCGAGGTCACATCAAACGATATTAAAACCTCGCCTTCAACCAACTTAATATTTTTAACTTTATTAATAAATTCAAGTGAATTTGAAACTGAAAAACTTTTTTGTGTGATAGGCAAGCCTTTAAATACGTTTCTTAACCATTTGGTTATATTGCATGTTGGTGATAGCTGAAACAATAGGTCACACTGATTTTCCAGGTTTATGGATTTTCGGGAGACAATACTTTTTAGGAACTTTAGGATTTGAAACATGCTTGTCTAATAAAGTTTTTCGACGGCTCACGTAATTGTTTAATAGCTGTTTCAATACCGGCAATAATATCTAATAGATTGCCTTTTGCGATTGCACACAGAATTTTAGCCCTTTATTTAAAAGGTCGAAACGTCTGTCAAGAAAGGTTTTCTACAAGGTCAACTTTCTGAGGCGATAAATAGAAACCATTTCCCAAAAATGATTTCAGAAGTTAAAAACAGTTCAAAGAGATGTCATAACCTTATTACAAAAGATTTAGGAAAAAAGTTACAAGTTTCAAATCCTAAAGTTCCTAAAAAGTGTTATATCTCCGGAAAATCCATAAACCCCGAAAATCGGTGAGACCTATTGTTTCAGCTATAGATTCCCCGACATTCAATATATCAAAATGGTTAACAAACGAATTTAAAGGCTTGCCTATCAAACAAAAAAGTTTTTCAGTTTCAAATTCATTTGAATTTATTAATAAAATTGAAAATATTAAGTTGGTTGAAGGCAAGGTTTTCATTCCGTTTGATGTGACCTCTTTGTTTCCCAGTGTTCGCATAAAAGAAACGCTAATGTATTAAGACTATTTGTTAAAAATGAACAACATAGATGAAGAGGTCTGCAAGGAATATATAAATTTAACAAATCTGCATGAATCAGAATATTTTTCAATTTAATAATGAATTTTTTTAACAAACCCAAGGCACAGCAATGTGCAACCCCCTTTCCCCATGCATTGCAAACCTTTTCATGAGTAGATTTGAAAGAGACCTAGCAAATGAAAATGACTGGTCTCCTAGAGTAAGGTTTCGTTATGTGGACTTTGTTTTTGCAGTATCTAATACAAATATGTACAAAGTAGATGATTTTATTGCAAAATAATAATATTTATTAATCCACTTATAGCAGACGTTATTGGATACGTCAGCAAATATAACAGAAAAAATATACAGTCAGAATAATATAAATTATGACCCTATAAAGGGCAAACAAGTCAAAATAAGAAGTATTAATAGTCACTTAAAACTAGACATTTGCACCACAGTGAAAATATACATAAAATGCTTCACCCTACACACACACACACAAACAGCATATAAACAACAAATAAACTATATATATATATATATACATATACATATATATATATATATATATATATATATATATATATATATATATATATATATATATATATATATATATATAGTTTATTTATATATATATATATATATATATATATATATATATATATATATATATATATATATATATATATGTCAAGTCTATAAAAAACAAGATACAGGAGGCAATGTACACAATTATCAGCCAAAGGTCAAAACACAACCTGTACTTCACAATTATACTCCCTAAAAAATCAATTCCGTAAAATTCGTCTATGCTATACAATTCTTTTTCAATTAAAATTGATTTCATTTTTAATTTGAATTTATTTTCACTCAGATCTTTTAGACTATGAGGTAAATGATTGTAAAATACTATCAATTGATTTTTTACACTTTTTTGTACTTTAACTAGCCGTGTTTGTGGCTGACAAAGGTAAGGTCTTACAGTGCCCCTTGTGTTGTGTGAATGAAGTAATTCGCTACCTACAAAAAACTCATAATATTTTTTCACAAAACACAAACATTCAAGCACATACAGAGAAGCAAAAGTAAGTATACAATTACTTTTAAACACCCCCTTGCAACTTTATCTACCCTTCAAATTAAAAATAGCTCCTATACACGCCTTCTGGAGCACAAAAATTCTATTTGCCTCTACTGAATTGCCCCAGAAGATTACTCCATATCTAATTCTGGGCTCCACCAAACAGTATATTTGACACTATTAAATTTACGCATGAAATAGAAATTAATAGCAAATTACCTTTTCTTAGAATATTAGTCATTAAAAATAGAGACTTTAGAATTTGAATCCTCAGAAATGAAACCACTACAGTGATTTAAATTTCGATCTTAATCTTTCCTTTTTTTTTCAAACTTTCCAAGCCCTTTTTAGTCTTTTTATTCTAATTTCTTTATTCACAACGAAAGAAAAATACTAAATAACTGTGTTCAAATAAGGGCACATAGACCTTCGTTTCCAAGAATAGTTCAAGGCACTTTGACTTAGTGCCACCTATTCTAAAATGTAGAATCATCGATAGCATACTTAGCATTTACCCCTTTATGGCAGGATTGGAGTTCACACATAGACTATTTTTGTGCAATAAAATAAAAAGCACTGGAAATGGAACTGATGACACTTATGGTCTTCAATTATTGTTATCTCCTCAATAATTAAAATTGGGGGACCAACTTTATTCTCAAGTGCTGCTAGCCTAAACTCTACATGATTCCTAAATTCAACAAACATTTTCATTAAATTGTACAAGTTGCTCTCAGAATCAAAACACTTATGACGATAAAGATAAAGTCTTAGAACGTGACCTGAACAGCTTCATCTTGAGGAAGCAAGCAGCGTGCATGCTTGCTTCACAACCATCACACCTGACCTGCATCTTCTCTGTTGATAAATCTCTTGCAAATACCAAGAGCATTCTGTAGAGCAATAATTTCACTAGCAAACTGGCAACATCACACTGAAATTTATTATGTACCAGGTAGTGGTTTTCATTGACTTGAAAACGAATAAGTTATGCTGAATAAAAGCAAAAAAATTGTCTAGGTGTCTTTTTTTTTCTCGTTTTCAATGGTATCTTACATTCGTTTCGTTACTTATTTCCACTCTTACTCAATATTGTATTACTTTGTCATCACCCTAGATTTATATCTGTGGGGTACATATAAATTGAAAAGAAAAATAGTTATGAAAATTCTAGAAGACTTATTGGTCAGCATTTTTTCAAGCAAATAATCGTGAATGTTGTGTAAGTATATTAGCCAATTGGCGAACTCTGCATTCTGCTTCTTTGCTAAAATTAAATCAGTGATTGGGTATATTAAAGAAATAAATTTTAAAAAATGTATATTTATTTGTATGAAAAAAATACATAAATTGTGTATTACAGAATCACAAAATTAGTAGGCTATAAACAAAAAACAATAAATACGAATTTACTTAGAAGACAACAATTCATTAAATGTAACATTTCATTCTAGATATGATGCTTTGCAGCATTTTTACATTAATTACATATTGTCCAGCCAGATTTATTCACAGTGATGACACATAAATGGAAAACTTATCAAATTTGAGTTCTCTCAACTTGCACTTATCAGATTTCCAAAGTTCTAAACTCGCCTAACTTATTTTCAGTTTTCTAGAATGTCCGGTTCTAACAGAAGTTGCAGCTATCTTTGTTATTTTAAATAAAACTCCCTCTATATATACATACACATATATATATATATATATATATATATATATATATATATATATATATATATATATATATATATATATATATATATATCAGGATTTCTAGAAAGTATACTGACAAACGAAAACACCAGATTCCAGAGATGATTTGATGACGATTTGACATCTCTTCTTATTTAAAAACCAACATCAAGGTTTTTCAAATATCTTTAGAACACGTCCACCTAATAAGATGAAACTCAACTCGCAAATTTATCTTAATATATCTAATCGTTGACTATAAATTCAGTATTTCATATACTTGTATAGGCGTCTTGTTTGGGGGACCAACAGGTATTTTTTACCATAAATTTGTTGACTTTTTCACATTTTTGATGTCAGATTAAAAACTGTGGAGGTTTTCCTTAAAATAAGGTACTCTCAATCACTGTCGCTAGTACACACTGTTTTCAAGAAAAATCAATGTGAACTTTTGAAGGCCTTGACGAAATTTTTCAATAATAACCACATTAATTGCTTGAAATGAAAGCTCGCTTTGGAAACTAAATGTGAGTACCTTATTTTAAGAAAAAACCCCAAAGTTTTTAAATGTGACCCCAAAAATGTGTAAAAGTGAAATAAAAAAGTTATGATTAAAAATATCTGTTGGTCCCCCAAACAAGACGCTTATGGAAGTATTTGGAATACAAAATTTACAGTCAACGGTTAAATATAATAAGATAAATTTGCATGTCAAGTTTCATCTTGTTAGGTGGATGCGTTCTCAAGATATTTGAAAAAAATTGATGTTGAAGCCCCACCTTGAGAGGGCTCTAGCTCCATTAGGAAGTATTTGTAAATAAGAAGATTTGCGTCAAATCATCATCCAATCATCTCTCGAATCTGCTGTTTTCATTTGTCAGTTTACTTTCTGGAGACTATATGTGACTGAATATTAGGGTAATTTTATTAACATAGTGTTGTATTTTAAGATGTACTCTTCCTGAAATATTCAATTTTAAATTAAAAATATGAGAACTGAGACCTCTTTTTGAACAGATATTACTCATCGACCACAGTTAATTAAAACAACTTTTACTAGCCGTTATCAAAGTAAAATGCTAGGCTACTTAATTAAAACGGAATTGACTAATAAATTTGACACTCAAGTTTGTATTTCCGCATTTGTAGGCTCCATTTTTTCTCTTACCATTATTTTTTTAAGGCCATCAGGTACTTTTTTATTTAATAACTGGTTATAGACGTATATAAAGTATGCTACATAACAACACATCACCCAGGTATGGTCTGTCTCCCAGACCCCCACCGTTATAAATTATTTTATAACTTTTGACTCCCTGCATATATGTTTCTGTGGTTACCTATAGCTTCCTATAATATGATCATGATGAAAATTCTTAAGACTGAATGTCTTAAGTTGACAGGTGTCGAATGACAACGTGATAAAGTTCGTTCAGGTATGAGGTACCTTACTTGGGTTATAAATTTATACAATTTAATTCGAGAAAGTGTTTCGGGGTAAATAAATATAAATTCATACAGTTGTGTGAGTGAATACTTTCAAACAAATGATTTTTCATTGTTTATAAAACTCAATTCAATCCATAGTATGTCTCATTACAAAAAGAAACAAGCCAGTCTGTGGCTCTTTGGAAGGAATGCCAAGATGATGAATACGAATTCATCGATTCTGAAGATGATGACGCGAAAGACCAGTTCAGTATTCACAGTAGTCATTCTGATTGTGAAATTAGAGAAAATGATACTGAAGAAGCCAAAGAAGTACCTGGTAATGGAGGCGGATACTATTTGAGTAAGGACTCTACAACTTAATGGTCTAAGCAGCATAACAATAATAGAGTAAGAACTAGGGTCGAAAATATAATGATACATTTGCTCTTGAGAGCATTACTGACTGTACTACTACATTATGATAGCCAAAAAAGCTCCAAGCTATAAAGATAATGGTACTGTAGTACTACTGATGTATCTAAAATAAAGGCAGTGTTTGGTATCCTGTATGTTGCTGGGGTATACAGACGTAGCCACCGCCATCCACAGGATCTCTGGAGAACAAATGGAACAGGCACTGATATACTTCGTAATGGCATTCAACCGGTTCTTATTCCTGATTCAGTGCTTAAGATTTGAAAACGTCGATAATAGAAAAGAATGCCAAAATTTAGATAAGCTCGCTGCTATTAGGGCTGTACTTGAGAGATTTGTTTCAAACTGAAAAACGAAATTTAAATTTGATGAAAAGTTGGAAGAATAAAAGACATATACTATTAGTAATGTTAACACCTAAAAAATAGGCAACCAAATTTTACAAAGTTTGCATTCCAAAGGCATAATACGATACTGTCATATGTACTAAAGAAAGGTAAGAATGTGGTTCTGCTCTTCATCATGATGACCAAATACATGAGACAACCGGCGATAAACAACAACCAGAAATTGTAAGCTTTTACCATTCTACCAAAGGCTGGGTAGACACTGTTGATGAGTTATCAGGGAGTTACAGTGTAGCTCGGAACTGCAGAAGGTGGCCACTGACAAAATTCTTTTCCCTGATGGATACAGCTGGAATCAATAGTCAGGTCAGCTACAAAGTATGCAGTATACACCAACGATTATTCCAAGAAATGTCATATATTCTTAGAAGGGCTGGGACTAGCTTTTGTTGAAAGCAAAGAAAAAGTAATCCCTGACTGAAAAAATAACTTCTTTCAAAATTGCTGGCATATTAGGAGTAACAAATTCTCCTCTGTTTAGAAAGAAGACAGGGCATGGGAGATGTCAAGGATGTGCCAGAAATAAAGACAGAAAATCTAGTTATAGCTGTGAGCAGAGTGGAACATGTCTGCTTGGAGTACCTTCATTACTTTTGTGAAAGTTGCACTCAATCGGGCCATGAAGCCACTATGATAATTTGGGATATTTACATTTGGACATTCTTCTGTTGTTTTCCAAAATATTTTTTGACTTCTGTGAATTGCTTTTTTTGTTTGAAATGTTTGGAAAAGGATATGCTTTTATGTAATGTATGAATGTATTTCTACTTCAGACTTTTGCAATTTTTATTTCACTTTAAGCATAAATAAGACATCTGTTCATAAAAATTTTGAAAAAACAAGGAATAATATTTTGGTTTACATTTTTAAAATTAGGGTCTACCAGACCTTACTAAATTTTTCACCCGTGTGACGCCGAGTTAAAGAGGGCCATTTTAAAAAGAATGCACAATCACGCCACCTAGGAGTGGATGATACAATTCTAATGACAGTTGCATGAGTTGAAGTTGAACATTTCTTGAAGCAACAGGTGTCTTTCTTACCTCTCTACCTTTTACCGTTTTGATTGCATTCTTGTTAGAAATGTCTTCTGTGGAAGGCTTGGGTATCTTGATGATCAAAAATCGTACATAACAATTGAATAAATGACCAAGCACAAAATAATTCATGGTTGCTTTCAACATTGATACAACAAGTGGTTAGACGTGTCCACTGACTCAACAATACTCATTAAATTATGTCACCCGCTATTACATCATCCAGTATTGCATCATCTGGTATTGCCTCATCCAGTATTGCCTCATCCGGTATTACATTATTTGTAGTTTTGGTATGTAAATAGCATAATTTTACTCATGCAGTTAGTTTCGTGACAGCTACTTATGAAGATAACTTTGTTGTCGAAACACATATCCAGCACATGAAGCTCTGTGGTTTGTGTAGTTTTCTGCAGATGCAAAACAGGTAATCACTGTGGATAAGCCTGTATGGCGATATGGTAATTAAAAAAACTATACATAGAATGTAACACTATTTATAAAGTAAACGATGACAAGTGAACATTCTTTGAGCCACTTATAAAAACGACATTATTTTACTTGCTATTTCAGTATTATTTATAGACTTCAATATAGCTAAAACTTCTAATGCATTAGAACCACTAGGTAGGAACTTAAATGGTAAATCATAATATGTAACATATAGTGCTAACCTATTTAAGATACAATGATCAAAGTTCAGTGCACCACCATGGAGATAAGTTCTTATCGCCTCACAGAGCAGTGCATCCCAAGAATCCAGTACAGCAACCACCTGCTGTTTTGCAGATAAGGCTACTTCAGGAGACAATAATTCACAGGAAATCGAATTACATAACACTTGTGTGCACATTAACTTTAGCTGCCAAAATTGGATGGTTCCTACTGATGAATTTAGATCGTCAATAATCTGGAAAAAAATATTATCATATGTTAGTTATAAAGTATTATTATATCAGCTGCTTGTGTAGTGAACCAAATATTGTTTAAGGGTGGAACTTACATACAGGATAAAAAACTTTTTTAAAGCCGCCCGTTTCCTGAAGGTGACAATTAAGGTTGAAATATGTTTGAGGGTTTGGTATTCACCACTTAGGAAACCTATCCACACCTAACACTTTTGCACTATTTTCTTGACATCAGATGCATGTCAACTTTATCGGAGTTCATATAATGTTCCATGTTAAATGGTAATAATAACTTTGAAATTATGAATATTACTTTCTTGCACAGTAATGACAACTTTTCATTACTCAACTTAATAAATGCCATAGCAACCAAATCAATTAATGTTTTCTTTTAAGGGAATTTTCTTTAAAAAACTCACTAATAAGGAGATCGCGACTTTTAAAAAAATTTCTTCAAATGAGCGCAAACTAGGACCCCATATCCGAGGTCAGTTTCAATCTTTATATATATATATATATATATATATATATATATATATATATATATATATATATATATATATATATATATATATATATATATATATATATATGTATATATATATATATATATATATATATATATATATATATATATATATATATATATATATATATATATATATATATATATATATATATATATATATATATATATATATAATAATCATCCGATTAAAACCCAAACCAGAGACATTTAAATATGATATAAGAAAAGGCAATTATAAAACCTAAATAAATATTGAATAATTTAATTAAAAAGGAACTTACGTAACACATGCATGTCAAACAAGAACAGCTAAATAAGTATAAAGTAATAAGGTTGGGAAAAAGGAGTAGGAAATATTTAAAACAAGTAGAAAAATTATCCACTAAACGTTAAAGACTCAAAATATGTACAAGGTTCACAATACACAGACCATTTCTCACTTACTGATAGATAATTGTCAGAAAAGTTATATATAAAAAAATAAATGGAAGAATTCTCCGCATCTTAGGCATAAAAGGGGTTTAAAACATCCATGTATAATTAAAGCAAGTGTCAAAGAAAGCGCCAGATATAATAGAAAAAAGTCAGGACGCAGCAAGTGCGTTGTGGTAGTGAATTTTCATAAAAATGTTTTTAATAGCAAATATGTGTGTTTTTTTTAAGAAAGCAGGCATCAAATTTGGTTACCAGTATAACCTATATAGTAAAAACAATGTGCCATGTTTCATCAAAATAACTTTATTGTTTGAAAACGTACAAAAATTTCCGAAAGTAAACTTAAAGTGTTCCTAAAAAAAACCGTTTCTTGGTCAACCTTATAGGTTAATAGCAAATTGAGCTTTTCAAATATGAACGATTTAATCAAAATTCGCTACCATAACACACTGGCTGCGTCCAGAATTTCTTTTCTTACAAACATGCATAATATTTCGATGGAAAATGCAAAAATGCAATAACATAAGGCATGTTCGACTAAAAAAAAAAAAGAAAATTTGTATCACCAACGACTTATGGACCAGCCTGTGAATGTAGTAATAATTTTTTAAGTTGTAGCTCAAGACACCCTATAATTAATGTATACAATTTTTTTTCATATCTTGTATAATAACGGATATATTAAGCTTTATTGATTTTTTACGAAAATTCGACAAAAATTATATACCATTAAACGATAAACTCTATAGCTAAGACTACCGCCAAGCATCAGAGAAAGGGTTTATTTGAAATGAATTTTCTGTAATCATTTTAGTAAAATGAAGGACAATGACGGTTGAAACTAAGACTTCAGGGTTTGTAAAACATTCTTCTTGAGACATTTTCTTTCCATAGCCCATATTAGATTCAAGTTTTTTGCCTAAATGTTGCCACTTTTGACGTTTTAAATCGCAACTTTGACGTTTTGAGGAAAACCCCAATTGATTTTTATTTAAATGCCTATAACTTTTTTGTCTTTTGACCTACAGAGCTAAATTTTGGTAGGTAATTTACCTATAGCGATATAAACCCGTTTACCAAATTTGGTTGCCCTTACTTTGTTATTTCCAGAGATTTTTTTTTCCTGAAAGAAAACACAAAATTTTCCAGTAAAACCTCGACCGATTTTCCTGGCTAACAAACTTATCCAAGCCACTTGCAAAAAGAAGGTATTCACCAAATTTAGTCAAAATCGGCCCATTCTTTTTTGAGTTATCGGTGTGATTATTATATATATATATATATATATATATATATATATATATATATATATATATATATATATATATATATATATATATATATATATATATATATATACATATAAAAATCGAAACTGATCCCGGATATGTGTTCTAGGGGGCCTAATTAGCGCTTATTTGAAGAAATTTATTCAAAAGTCTGGATCTCCTCATTAGTGATTTTTTTTATAAGAAAATTCACTAAAAACAGCTAGGTTATGGGAAATTTGAGATTTAAATATGAATAGAAATTTTTAAAGGATGGTCTGGAAAATAATAATTGTGGGAGAATGAAATATCATTAAAAAGAAAAAACTGACACCAAAATTAAAATAGGCAGTGCTTTTAAAAGTAAAAAAAAAAATATGTAAAAACAAACTAGACATAAAGACAGTTGTCAAGATGCAAGAGATTACAAATTCTTTGCAAAATTAATGCAAATAATGCATCTGCAATTCTTTCGAAAGTGTTACCATCGATATCTCTCTATTATCAAAAAATCTTATCTTTTAACTCCTTTTGAGAAAAATGCCCAAAACTCGATTTTCTACTAAGCCAAAACATTAAATTTTGCTATATCTGTAGATAGTGTAAGTCTCTTTAAAAGAAACTTGTATTACACATTTCATTAAAGTTATACAAAAGATTTCCAGAAGGAAACTTAATTCATATTTAGAAAAGTAAAGTATCTGCCAAATTATAAATGTAGCAGTTTTCTTTCCTTATTAACCGCCAGTATGATTTCGTTTCAGTCAACCCAATTAAACAAATTTCTTCAATATTAACAATAACAAAATCTCTGCTGAAAATTAGAACTTCAGACTCAAAGGTGACTAACTTATTCAGGCGTTTTAAACCAAAATGAGATCTTGTTGAAAACATATGAAATATGTGCACTATTTTTTCTCCAAATTTCAAAATAAAACATAAAAAAACACACATTCATCGAGCTGGATTCGATCATGCGACCTTCTGCGTAGAAGACCAGCACACTTCCACCAAGCTATCTGCTAATATTTCAACTAACGTTTTGTTTACATGATACTTGACACAGGCTTCATGCCCGGGGTAGTATATGTAACAATTAATTACATAATTAGTAGAATTTGCATTGAAACATTCAAGGATTGTTTCGGTCTTATATGAAGTCATGTTTAAGTTTAAAGATAAAAGAAACTATTTTAGAATCATTTTTATAGTGATTTTTCTAGGCTTGACTTGATTTTGTTTACAATTCTACTATATTATGCGACAGTTTCACTCTAAAACCACAGAATAATCTATCTATGCTGCGCTAAAACTGTATTTGGGGCCGTTCATAAAGCTACAGATATAGTGTATTTTAATAATTGATTGAATCCCCCAGTTAAATAACAATCACTTGGCAAATTTTTAGTTTCATGTCGTCTGTCATTTTTCATAATTGCGGCCGAGATTTCACGATTGTTGGTTCGGGTAGTATGCTTTATGCCTGGTATTTATTTAGTTTGGTTATCGTTGATGTATGGTTTATACCTGTTGTTTGAATCAATTTAAGCGTGGTAGTTAACTACTCTGTCTGTCAGGCATTGGACCACTAAGTCGTTTCAACACATGTCTTTGGGATTTTATTTTTAAGTTGGAAAAAACTTTAAATATTGTGTACCAAATTACTTAAAATTCACAACATAGGTTTATTTGCACCATTTCTAGCCACATATAAAGTCTCATTCCAGTTACTCTGATACTTGTTGTGTACCAAATTACTTAAAATTCACAACATAGGTTTATTTGCACCATTCCTAGCCACATGTAACGTCTCATTCCAGTTACTCTGATACTTGTTGTGTACCAAATTACTTAAAATTCACAACATAGGTTTATTTGCACCATTTCTAGCCACATGTAAAGTCTCATTCCAGTTACTCTGATACTTGTTGTGTACCAAATTACTTAAAATTCACAACATAGGTTTATTTGCACAATTTCTAGCCACATGTAAAGTTTCATTCCAGTTACTCTGATACTTACAAAAATATAGAGTTTTCAAAAATATTTTTGTATATTTTTGGGGGAAAAAATATTCGTTAAAGCTGATATACGAACTCGTCCGCGGTCTTAATACAATGAAGATAGGTGCCAAGTTTCATTCAAATCAGTAAGTATTTTTTGAGTTATCGCTCGGATACATACATACATACATACATACATACATATATATATATATATATATATATATATATATATATATATATATATATATATATATATATATATATATATATATATATATATATATATATATATATATATATATATATATATATATAAATTTTAACGGACCTTGGTTTTGGGTTCTAGGGACCCTAATTCACGCTCATCTGAAGTAGTTTTTTCAAAAGCGTTTCATCGTGACCTCTCTATTAGCGAATTTTTCTTAATGAAAATTCGCTAATATAAAAAGTTTCAAAAGAAATCCAAGATTCAGTCATTTTAATTTGCATAATTAAAATATAAGAAGAGGTCAGAAGTGTCTTTAATTGGTATTAAAAAAAGCTTATTTCATGAAGAATATGTTACATATTTTTAGAAATCAAATAGAGTTAAAATTAAGCGAAATTTAATAAGTTTAGTAAAATATATATAAATATTTAAATCCATGTGTAAAAATAATTTATTTGACATTTCTGAGTTTTGACGGAGAATTTCAAAGAAAAATCTCGATCTTTGATTGGTGGATCCATTTTGATATAAATATGCTAATAACCAACAAATAGGAGAAGAGTTGATTATCTAAAAAAAAAAACCTTAAAGAGATAGGTTGTAGTCTCCCAGAGAAAATGTCATCACATTGTTATGGGCAAAAGCGCGGTTGATACGGTCATGTGTTTGTTTGTTTTAAATAAAAACAGAAGAAGTTAATTCAGTATAATTACAAAGCGTCTTTGTTTTTGAAAGAGTAGAATGAAATTGTAAACAGTATTAACACGGGATAGTTAACCTATAAATAAATTAACTAAAAATGAATCTTTTAAAGTCAGTAAGTGAAAATTAAAGAAGAATAATAAAAGTGATATAAAGTTTAGTGTAGGTAAAGTAACCAACGGCAGAGTCAGCGATCGTTCTTAGGTAGCGATATAGAAGGAGTCCAACATTACCAAACGCAAAGATGCGTTAATAAGAATGCAGAGACGAGATGGAAGATCTAAAACAGAAGGGGCCTGGCTGTCTGTCGCTATGAGGATCTGCTTGTTGGTGTAGCCCTTCCTCTTGTTCTCTCGCACGCAGTGCAAGATGGCATACATTTCGGCCTAAAAGACTGTTGCTTGCGCTCCGAGGGAATATTCCTACTGTTTATTCCAAACATATTACATTATACAAAAATTTAAAACCTAATTAACAGAAAGTTGTTATAACACACCTATATATATATATATATATATATATATATATATATATATATATATATATATATATATATATATATATATGTCATCTTCCATTTTTTTTATTATAAAGCTACGTGATCGATGTGATGTGTACTTTACTTTGTGATACTGGCTTACTTTTGGCTTGGTCGGGTTAAATTAACCTAATGCTTGAAGTGTTGAGCTTGAAGAAATAAAGGTAGTTTGTGTTGATATTTTTTGTTTGTTTTTGTTTAACTAAGGTTCTGGCTGATTATTTATTGGGGATGAAAGATATGACTCTGAACAACATAATTCTTGTAAGTTGAAAAAATGTAAAAGGCATACACAAGGCAATAGACTTAGCAAAGATTTATATATATATATATATATATATATATATATATATATATATATATATATATATATATATATATATATATATATATATATATATAGATTTACATTAAGTAACTGTTTACATAAGATTTACCTACCCCTTTTCACTTACTGACTCTTTTCATGTTTTCCGTATGAGCGCCATCCATTCTTCCAGTCACTTTTGCTAATTTACCTACATATATGTGTAATACCCTGTTTTAAACTTCTATCTGCCCTGACTAGCTCTGAATTTATTTACGAAATTTTGTTTTTAAAGCAAATTAAATATCATTACTATCAAATTTTAGCACTGAGATTCCCTCTTGGGGGTGTTATAATAATCTTATAATTAGGTCAAAACAAAATTATGCCACATAAAGATTCAAAATATCTAAGTATATTCTCAATTATAGGTTATCCTAACATTTTTATAACCAATGTACTTATCTCGTGATCACGTTTTTTAAAAGTTATATAAATAATATTTACTTATTTTATAAATACTTTATGAATAATAGCATCAATCCTAATGCAATGCTCCTTCAGTTTCAATCTGCAATCACCTATCTGCATTCTTGTTAAGGCATCTTTGCGTTTGCTACTGTCGGACTCCTACAATATTGTTTATAAGAACGATCGCTGACTCTGCCTTTGCGTACTCACACTAAACTTTATTATCTCTTTTATTATTATACTTGAACTTCACTTACTGACTTTCCAAGATTCGTTTTTAAATAATAATAATAACAATAATAATAATAATAATTGTTTATTGGTGTCCTTGCACAGTGGTGCATTACACAAGTCATTGTACTTATGCGTACAAACAAAATCACAAAAGTGATAACATACATATACACAAATATACATACAAATCAGCAGCATAGGTCAAAACACACAATTAAAAGCTGCATCAAGCAATGAACCATGAATGTACAAAAACATCACAATGTGGATAAATATCCAAACAACACAAAAACAGCAGAAAACAGAACAAGTCAACAAAATAATTTATCTGTAGGGTAAATATCCCGTGTTAAAACTGTTTACAATTTCATTCTACTTCTTTTAAAAACAAACGCGGTTTTTAATTATACTGCATTGACTTCTTCTGTTTGATTTAAACAAACAAACGCAGTCCCATAGCAACCGCACATTTTCCCCTTAGCAACCAGGTGCTCTGGAAGAATACAACATGTTTCATTTAGATCTTTTTCGATAATGAACTCTTCTCTCCATGTTTGTTGGTTATTACCATATTTATATTAAAGTGAATCCACCAATCAGAGATCGAGATTTTTCTCTGAAGTTCCCGTCAAAAAATTCGGAAACGTAAAATAAATTATTTTGACAGCTAGATCTAAATATTTATATATATTTTACTAAACTTATTAATTTTCGCTTAATTTCAACTCTATTTGGTTTCTAAATATATGTAACATATTCTCCATGAAATAAGATCTCTTTTAGTACCAATTACAGTCACTTCAGAACTCTTTATATTTTAATTATGCAAATTAAAATGACTGTGTTTTGGATTTCTTTTAAAACTATGCTCATATTTCTTTGCTTATTCAATTTTCTAAGACCTTTCCAAATTCTATTTTAGCTCAAAAAATTCATCGTAAAATCATCTGTCTTTTAATGTATTTTAATATTAACTTAACCTATTACATAACCTAATTGATTTCTACATAAAAATAGTTTTATTATTTTTCCATTTATTGTCCAATTTTCTGGCTATAATTATTTAATTTCGTAGCAAAAAAGTCCTTTATTGTCCCATTATTGTTCATACACAATCAATACACTTTATTTATTAGGTTTGTCTTAGTTAAATTCTTGCAGATGCATTATCTGCATTAATTTTGCAAACAATTTATAGTCTCTTGCATCTTAACAACTGTCTTTATGTCTACATTGTTATACATTTTTCTTGTGCATTTAAAGCACTGCCTATATTAATTTTGATGCTAGTTCTTTTTTTAAATTATATTTCATTTTCCCAAAATCATTATTTTCTAGACTATCCTTTAAAAATTTCTATTTATATTTAAATCTCAAATTACCCATAACCTATCTGTTTGTTGATTATATCTGGCTATTTATTTGACACCAGCTTTAATATAAATGGATGCATTAAACCCCCTTTATGCACAAGATGTGGAGAAACTTTCCATCTATCTTTTTTATATACACCTTTTTTGAGAACTATGTATCAGTAGGTGAGAAATAGTCTGTTTATTGTGAACTTTGTACATGTTTTGGTTCTTTAACATTTTGTGATTAATTTTTTTCTTTGTTTTAAAATATGTTTTATTCGTTTTCCAATCTTATCACTTTATACCTATTTAACTGTTCTTACTTGAGATGCATGTGTTAGATAAAATCCTTTTTAATAAAATTATTTAGTATTTATTCAGGTTTTATAATTCCCTTTTCTTATATCGTATTAAATGTCCCTTGTTCGTATTTTAACTGGATATATATTTTTTGATTATCTATTGATATTCTAAAGCTCAATTATACTTTATATACTTTAAATAACAATACAGTATATATATATATATATATATATATATATATATATATATATATATATATATATATATATATATATATATATATATTAGAGGTGTTCGAACCCAAGAAAATATGTTGTTTCAAACTTCGAACCTCTTAAATAGTATGTTTTAGATTCACACTCAAACTTCAAACTACTAAAAAATTCAAAATCGAACTAACCAAAATTCTTCAATGTTCATATATCATTTCCTTAAATACAAAATTTAGATATTCTCACATACAAGATTTGGTATGTAGAAAATATCCATTCTTAGACAAAATTTGCAAGTTGATTGGGTGAAAATGCCTTCCGGTGCTGATGTTAAATGTGAAGATGGGTCAACATTGAATCAAAAGCACAGGAAGATACATTGAAAACTTTTGAGATTTCTGCGTCTATATCTATAACTAAGCTCAAGTATATATGCTTTTTGTCAGTTGGTATTATCTAGGCAGTTTTAACAGTCTTTTAGAGTTTTAGGATAAAGTTGAGCATGATAGTTATATAATACCCACTTGAAATTTTAACTGTGTATTGATTAAGGAAATTTAATTTTGTTGTGGCTCATTGTAAAATAAAGCATGTTCAACATAGTATTTCCGGAAGGCAATCTGTAATTATCAACACAAATTCTGAACAATTACATAACCACTTTCGAAGATTGCTATCATAATAATTATGTTATTATTATATTATTATAATGTTGTAATCAAAGAAGGCGTTGGGATCCTAGGATATATAAAAATAAAAATCTATTATATATATATATATATATATATATATATATATATATATATATATATATATATATATATATATATATATATATATATATATATATATATATAAATGTATGTATGTGTGTGTGTCACATCAATAACTCGAAAAATAATGAGCCGATTTCAATCAAGTTTAGTGGGCACCTTCCTATTGCAAATGGCTTGGATCAATTCGTTAGCCAGAAAAATCAGCTCGGTCTTTTACGGAACATTGTGTTTTCTTTTGGAAAATTTTCATATTTCAGGAAGTAACAAAGTTATGGCAACCAAATTTGGTAGGTGGGTGTACATGATAGAGTTAACTATGTACCAAAATTTATATCTCTAAGTTAGAATAAAAACATGCTATACGCATTTAAAAGAAATTGGTTGCCACTGATGACCAGAGAAACACACAAAAACAAAACATTTTGTGTGGATAACAGCATCTGTTATATATTACAAACAAAGATTAAGTTCTTTTGGCGCAAAAAGATCAAGAAATGCCAGAAAAATTAGTTCGAAAATTTTACAGTTTTTTCACTTAAAACGTCAAAGTCGCGATTTGAAACGTCAAAATGTGTAACTTTTAGGCAAAGAACCTGGAACAAATACGCGCTGGGTAGGTTAAATGTCGTAAAAAGTGTGTTTTTCGAACCCTTAGGTTTCAGCTTCAACCATCATTGTTCTTTATTTTACTAAAATATTTCCAGAAAATTCATTTCAAATCAAATCTTTCTTTGATAAACAGAAATGTTTTCTGATTTCTGTGAAAAAATTGTTTGCAAATTTTCATGCAAATATTTTTTGGAATAGCTTTTTGTCTGAATAATTACATCTTGGTAGGTGGGTAAATAGTTTTGCGAGGTCCATTGGCCAGGCAATTCAGATCAGTGTTTTCGGGAACATTTTAAGTGCATTATTGTACTTATTCAAACAATAATGTTATTTTAATGAAATATGGTACATTTCTACTACTATATAGGTGATATTGGTAACCAAATTTGATGGCTTCTTTCATAAAAAATACATACTTGCTATTAAAAACATTTTAATGAAAATTCACTACCATAACGCACTTGCTGCGCAGGACCTTTTTTTAAAATTCTTTTATTCTTAAAATATAACACTAGAAATTTTGTTAGACAAATAATTAAGATACATATGCAAATACTAGTAAAAAGTGCTGGCATTAAAATATACTTACCTTTATTAATGTTGCAAATACTGGCACAACCACCACTTTATCTTTTACAACAGCATCATAAGTTATTTTTGTTACCATCTGCCTTATTCTACTTTCCTGTAAGCTAGCGTTTGAGGATACTTCTGGTGTTAAGAAATAATCACAGAAATGTTTAATTGGTTGATCGGATGTAAATGCAACAATCGATGAAGGTGGTGGATCCCATGGAATACTCTCAGAACGAGTTAAAGTTCTTGCCAACTCACTGTGATATCCAAATTTATCAGCTACATAACTTAAACAACCAGCACGTTGTTTTACTTCAATGTATCCAGTCGTCGCTAATATTTTTCTGAAAAAAAGGTTATTATTAGAGATGTTAATATTAGCTTGAATTTTAAAGACTTTATAATGCATTTTCTTGCATACCAGATCTGTTCGTGGTTATAAATTCAGAGAGATTTTTAATAAATTTATGTAACTTATGATTAGTTTAGAATACATGATATATAAGAAACTCTCACAGTTTCTCAAAGAGTTTTGGAAATTTTGTCAATAGGTTTATTCACTAAAATTATACTCAAAGTTGGCCATGACAGAAAGTACATAAGGCCAAGCGACTGATGATTATTAAAAAAAAAAAAACTTTAAATAATAAGAACCTCACCAATGTTAAACGGGGAATATGTGATTTACCTAGCAAAGTCTGTTTGGACAGAATAAGTGCATATTTTTGAATTTGTAAGCTATTCAAAAAATAAAGTCTCACTAGAAAGTCTCATATTTCACAGTAAACGCAATGACGTTTACTGTGAAATATGAGTGGGAATATAGCAACACAGTAAACAATTAACTGCCTAGGTAATGGGTCTCTATGCACAAGTTGACCAAATTTAATAAATGACGTGCATAATTTGAAGCAAATTTATTATGTTCAAAACTTGTTTTCTGTTTACAAATGCGTGTTTTAAAACTTCTAAATCGTATATATATATATATATATATATATATATATATATATATATATATATATATATATATATATATATATATATATATATATATATATATATATATATATATATTGTTATATATGTTGTGAACAGGCCACTTGAATTATATTGCGAACGCACCTTTTCAAGGAGAGGAGATTGACAGCTTGTTAGGCACTCATGGCAGCAGGCCATATTATTGTAGATGTATACTTTTGAACCCCAATAAACGTTTTAAAAGTTAACATTGTTATAGTTTGTATAATAACAAAACATGGTGTCAGGTGTGAATTGAATTCGTGAAATTTTTACATTTTAGTGAATGCCCTGGTTCGCATCAGTTTTCCAAGTAACTGTTCTAGATTTCTGAATTAGACATGGATTCTTTCAAACCACCAGGTCCTTTGACACAATACGACATGAAAAATTGGGAACTTTACAGACAGAAATTCCAGATATATCTGAAAGCGTCAGGAAAACAGAGGGAATCTGAGGGAGTGAAAATAGCGATACTTCTTAATTTCATAGGTGATGAAGGTTTGGATATATTTAACACATTTAACGATGATGAAAAAAGCACTCTGGAGAAACTTTTGGCAGCATATGATTCTCATTTTGTCCCTAAGCGACTCATTCCGATGGAAATGTTTAAATTTAATAGTCTTGCACAGTGTGAAGACCAAACAGTGGATCAGTATTTGACTGAACTTAAAAAACAAGCGAAGCTGTGTGATTTTGTGTGCAAAAAAGAAGGCTGTGGTACAAGTTATGCTGGACGAATGGTAAGAGACAGACTAATTTTGGGGTTATATGATAAACAAGCTCAACAGAGAATTATCAGAGAGGCCGAAATCGATACTGATAAAGTCTTAGAATATTGTAAAAGTTTCGAGCTTAGTAAGGAGTGTGTGAAAATTCTTCACTCAGTAGAAAGAGTGGATGCAATGAAAAGAAATGAAAAGAAGCAATGTGGCAATTGTGGGTATGAACATATCAAGAACCAGTGTCCGGCATACAAGAAAACATGTGCCGTTTGTCAGAAACAGGGTCATTTTGCAAGAATGTGCAGACAAGCTCGTATAAAACAATCTCAGCAAACAACAGAGCGAAGAGTCGAAAATCAGAGTCGTGAAAGAACAGTGCAAGAACTGGAAATGCAAGAGGAAGCCTTAGAATATGAACTTTTTATTAATGAATGTAAAATATCTGGTAAAAGCTGGTATGAAAATATAAAGGTAGGTCAAAATTATATAAAATTTAAATTGGATACTGGAGCAGAGACGAGCATTATACCTAAAAAGACCTTTGATAATTTATGTTGTTATGATAACTATAAAATTATGACTAGTAGAGTTACATTAGTAACTTATGGATATTTTAAACTCAAACCTGTAGGACAGATTGAAATAAATTGTATGTACAAAAATATTGTGAAGGCTGTCCAATTTCTGGTTGTAGACATAGATTCTGAGCCACTGTTGGGTTTAAATGACTGTATTAAATTTAACTTAATTAGGCGTATAGACATGTTAGCTAGAGTGAACTTGTTTCAGAATAAAACTAATGTTTATAATCAGTATGTGGAAGTTTTTGAGGGAATTGGCAAAGTACCTGGTTTGTGTAAAATAACATTAAGAAAAGATGCTATTCCTGTTGTACAGTGTCAAAGAAAAGTCCCCTTAGCACTTCATGATCGTCTTAAAGATGCTTTAAACAATCTAGAAAAAAATGAAATAGTGTCTAAAGTTGATTATCCAACAGACTGGGTAAATAGTCTCACAATTGCAGAAAAGCCAAATTCTAGAAAACTTCGCTTATGTCTTGATCCTAAGCCATTAAATAAATACATTTGTCGGGAAATTTTTCAAATACCCACCTGTAATGATATTGTTAGTCGGCTATCAGGCAAGTCTGTTTTTAGTGTACTAGATATGAAGGATGGGTTTTGGCAATTGCAACTGGATAATGCTAGTGCTGATTTATGTACTTTTAACACTCCTTTTGGAAGGTATCGTTTTAATCGATTACCCTTTGGGATTTCAGTAGCACCAGAAATTTTTCAAAAGAAAAATTTTCAGATGTTTGGTGATATAAGTAATATAGATTTTTATTTTGACGACATAATAATTTCAGGTGTTGATGAAAATGAACATGACTTGGCATTGAAGCAGCTCCTAGAGCGGGCTCAAAAATTTAATATTAAGTTTAATTTCGAAAAATTTCAATTCAAATTACGTGAAGTGAAATTCATGGGTCAAAGGATATCAAAAGAAGGCGTTAAACCTAGTGAAGATAACATAGAAGCAATTGTAAAAATGGAGAGTCCAAAAAACAAACAAGAAGTGTTAAGGTTTCTAGGTATGGCTAAATTTTTTTCAAAATTTATTCCACAGTTATCCGAGCTTACCAAACATATGAGAAATTTAACAAAGAATAATGTGAAATTTGATTGGTCTGCAGAACATGAAAATGAAATTAATTACTTGAAAAGGCTTTTAACAAATGCTCCCACCTTAAAGATTTTTAATTCTTATAGACCAATAGTTATACAAACAGATGCTAGTACTGAAGGAATTGGCTGTGTTTTATTACAAGATGATCATCCTGTTGCATTTGCCTCTCGTTGCTTAAATAGTGCAGAACGGAAATATGCACAGATAGAAAAAGAGTTACTAAGCATAGTCTTTGCTTATGAAAAGTTCCATTATTTTGTTTATGGTAGAAAAACTATTTGTCAGACTGACCATAAACCATTGATTCCTATTTTTGAAAAAGATCTTGAAAAAGTCACCTGTAGGTTACAGAGAATGTTATTACGCTTGCTCAAATACAGAATAACGTTAACATATTTGCCAGGAAAGAAACAGTATGTCTCTGACACACTCTCTCGTTCTTTTTTAAGAGTTGATGTGCCAGAAGACCCAGAAATGGATTACATAGTTCATGCACTTTCAAACAATATTCCAATGTCAGAATCTAAAAAAAGTGAATTTATTCAGGCAATTAATAATGATCCTGTATTGTCACAAGTTAAAAATTTTGTCTGACTAATTGGCCAGCAAATAACAAGTTGCTAGACAAAGACCTCAAATTTTATTTTAAGCTCAGAGATAATATTTTCCTGGCAGGAGAATTATTGTTCCTAGATAAAAAAGTAATTGTGCCCAGTATTCTCAGAAGAAAAATGCTTGATTTGATCCATGTAGCACATTTTGGCATAGAAAAATGTACACTGCGAGCAAGACAAGCTCTTTACTGGCCAAACATGTCAAAAGACATATACTCTTTAGTATCGAACTGTGAAATTTGTCAGACACATAGAAGGAGTAATCCAAAACAAAGTATAATCAATCATGACATACCAATTAGACCTTGGCAGTACTTATACTCTGATTTTTTTGAATTCAATAAAAAAAAAAATTACATTCTAATAGTAGATTCTTATACAAGTTGGATTGAAGTGAAAGCAGTTCATGGTAAAACTGCGAATGATGTGATAGAATTTTGTAAAGAGGTATTTTCCAGGTTTGGTATGCCAGACACCTTTTATAGCGATAATGTCCCATTTAACAGTAAAGCTTTTAAAGACTTTGGTTGTGACTGGAATTTTAAAGTAGAATTTAGTAGCCCACACCATCACCAATCAAACGGATTGGCCAAACCGTACGTTGGAATTGTAAAAGACATGCTGAAAAAGACTCATAATGTTGATAGTTTTTTCCCTCTGCTTAATGGAATATCGCAACGTACCACTGCCAGGTGTGGGGTTAAGGAGTCGCGGGCCAAAGGACTCCAGGGGGCAAGCTGAGGAAGTGGAAATAACAACATAAACTCCCGATGAAGCTTTCCCCAAGACCGTCATGCGCGGTAAAAATCCGCATCCTGCACGAGGTGACCCTGCTAATAACTAAACATGACGGATCTAGACAAGGAGGTCGAACTAAACTCCCCCAATCTACGGTGTCACGTGACCCGTGCCTATGGATGGATGGCACCAGGGCGATGGTGTCGTGAACGGAACCTCTGGAGTACCAGGCAACCCTCCAGAGTAACCCGCCTTGCACCACACAGGGGGCTCTGATGGTGTGGACAGTATTTCCCCCATTCTCGTGGGAACAACATGAAGATAATAAACACATACAAAACCAAAACCAATGAGGCTCGAGGAGTGGCTCCGGCTACAGACTTGTGCCTTGAGTCTATCCCGGAAACGGAGACGAGCCAGGGGGCGGCAGCGGACTCTGGAGGTCCCACGACCGGCGTAGATACGGGGGATCAGGGGGTAGCTTCGGCCAGAGACCTGTCCCCGACACCCAAGCTGGAGGCTGGGTCCCACCGGAGGGCGGCGAGCTCCGCGGACTCCGGGGGCCCCTCCACCAGTGAGGACTCTACTGTTAGAGTAGAGGGACTGCCCCGGCAGTCCAAGCGTCTTTCCGGGGCGCAAAGAAAGAAGCTCCGGAGGGCGCAAAAAATGGCGGCCGGGACCTGGACGGTCGAGAAACCTGTAAAGGCGCAAGAGGGGAGTGCGGGTCAGAAGAGGACGCGCTCGAACTCTAGCACGCCCACTACAGACAGACGTTCCAAAAGGGCCAGGGTGCCTGTAAAGGCGCAAGAGGTGAGTGCGAGTCGGAAGACGCCGCGCTCTGGCTCTAGCACGCCTACTACAGACAGACCTCCCAAAGGAACCAAGGCCGGAACACCGGCGCAGACTGGCTCTTACACGGAGGCTGCGGAGGGCCTCGGGATGGCGGTGATTGACAGACGCCATCCTGAGGTCACGCTAGACCAGGGGAAGGCGGACCTGATCCAGGCTGCGGTGGTAGCTGCAGTGGACTCTCTTCAGGAAGGGGAGAGCCCGCCTCAGTTCCACCGGACGCGCCTGACGGGGGGCATCCTCTGGACAACCTGTGCCGGCCCGCAGTCGCGGGACTGGCTGCGGAAAACGATCGGGGGCCTCGGTCAGATTTGGGAGGGGACGGACTTGACAGCCGTCGAGCCCAAGGAACTCCCAAAGAGACGCAAGGTCCTCGTACGGATCCCTGACACCGTCCCGCAGGAGACGGTGATCAGCAGACTTAAGATCCAGAACCCTGAACTGGGGACGCAACACTGGTCGGTTCTAAGCAGGAAGGCAGAGGAGAAAGGACAGACGCTCGCCTTCTCGATCGACCCGACATCTTACAGAGCCCTTGAAGGAACCTCCTTCAAGGCATTCTGGGGCATGGGAAGGGTTAGCTTCCGCCCACTGGGGAAGCAACTAAGGGTTAATGGGACTTAGGTTCCTTCAGGTCAACCTCCAATACAGTAGGGCAGCCACGGCCGGACTACTAATGGCTCTGAGGAACACGGATGTGGCCCTCATCCAGGAACCGTACTCCTACAAAGGAGAGATCAAGGGACTCGGCGGAGCTACTGGAAAGCTCATCTACAGCAGGTCCAGCGAGAATCCGAGGGCCTGCATTTTTGTCAGGGAAGGGATAGAGTTTCTCCCTCTAATGAATTTCTGTTCCAGGGACCTGGCAACGATCAAAATCCGATGTGGAGGACCAGATGGGCTGAGGGACATTACTGTCGCGTCAGCCTATCTGCCAGGGGACAGCACGGACCCTTCTCCACCCAACGAATTGGAGCAGCTGATGGTGGGTAGCAGAGCAGGTGGATGGCAGACCATCATCGGCATGGATGCGAATGCGCACCATGAGTTGTGGGGTAGCTCGGACACAAACTCTAGGGGTGAGGCACTTTTACAATTCTTTATGAAATTTAATTTAGACATATTGAATAGAGGTAATAAACCGACATTCGTCACAACACGGCGTGAGGAAGTTTTAGACCTAACAGTTTCCACCCAGTTTCTGGGTGACTTTGTTAAAAGCTGGGCTGTGTCTGGGGAAGTGAGTAGCTCAGACCACAGATACATCCGGTTTGAAATCGCCAAAGTCGAAAGAGAAACGGTATGGTACCGGGACCCCCGCAAGGCGGACTGGGAAGCCTACAGGGCAGACCTAGCTGTGGAACTGCGGGGGGTTGAGAGTGCCATAAGGGATTCAATAGACCTCGAGATTGCAGCAGTCCAATTGCGAGACGCAATTACCTCGGCCTATAACGCCAACTGCCCCCTGAAAATGAGGGTGTCCACCAGGAACGTCCCATGGTGGAACGAGGACCTCAGGCAAAGGAGGACGCAGGTTCGTAAGCTGTTTAACGCGGCCAAAAGGTCGGGAGCATGGGATGAATATAGACAGGCCCTATCGACCTATAACAAAAGACTGAGGGACGCCAAGAAGGAGTCGTGGAGGAGGCACTGCGAAGAAGTGGAAAACACGTCCGAGAGTGCTCGACTACACAAGATCCTGTCTAAGGGCCCTCAGACTAACATAGGCTCCCTTAGAACACCGACGGGAGGCTTTACAAGCTCGGGGGAGGAAACTCTTGAAATTTTACTCCAGACACACTTCCCCGGCTGTAACATAATAAACCAATCACCTCCGGACTGGGAACACTCAGAAATAGAGGCGCCTTATAGGCGGGCATCTAGAGTAGACTGGACAGTCGCTAAAGAGGTGGTTACCTGGAGCAAAATCAGATGGGCCATTAACAGCTTTATGCCATACAAATCGCCGGGATTTGATGGAATAATGCCCATCATGCTCCAACAGGGGATAGATATACTGGCGCCGGTGCTTACCCTCATTATGAGGGCCAGCCTGGCTCTGGGGTACATTCCGAGGGCATGGAGACTGGCCAGGGTTGTATTTATTCCTAAACCTGGGCGTCCAACAGACCCTGAGGCCAATAAGTCTCATGTCCTTCTTGCTGAAAACAGTGGAAAAACTGCTCGACCGGCACATTAGGGGCGGTGTACTGGAAGCATATCCTCTACACTGCGGACAATATGCATACAGAGCAGGATTCTCAACAGAAACAGCACTGCACCAACTGGTGCTGAAACTGGAGAATACGCTGGAGAACAAGGAGGTGGCGCTGGGGGCCTTCCTAGACATAGAGGGGGCCTTTAGCAACACCTCGTTCGGATCGGTTCTGGCAGCTGCCCGGGAGCGTGGAATAGAGGAGACCTGCTGCAGGTGGATCGGTTCCATGCTCAGGGACAGGGCGGTGTTCACCTCACTCGCGGGAGGGACTCTGCTGGCGGGGGTCGCGGCGGGGTGGCCGCAGGGGAGCGTTCTGTCTCCCTTGCTCTGGTGTCTAGTCGTGGACGGCCTGCTGGGGAAGCTCTCGGGAGGGGGGTATGAGGTACAGGGCTATGCGGACGACATTGTCATCATAGTCCGAGGAAAGGTCACACAGGCAGTGTGGGAGCGTATGCAGACTGCACTGAAAGTGGTGGAAGGGTGGACGGTTGATCAAGGGCTCGGGGTGAGCCCCGAGAAAGCAACCGTCGTGCCGTTTACGAGGAGGAGGAAGTGTGAAAGCCACAGAACTCTCACTCTATACGGTAGGAGCGTTCCAATGGCCAGGGAGGTAAAATATCTTGGGGTCGTATTGGACTCTAAGCTAACCTGGAATGGTCACATTGGAAAAGTACTGCGTAAGGCAGTCATGACCTTAGCCGTCACTAGGCGGCTATATGGAAAAACGTGGGGACTAAGACCTAGTATGGCCCACTGGCTGTACACAAGGGTGGTCAGACCATCGTTAACATATGCGGCACTGGTCTGGTGGCCTAAGGTGACACAATCCAGTGCCAAACAAAAACTAGGCAAGATCCAAAGGATGGCTTGCCTAGGCATCACAGGGGCCATGTCTTCAACCCCAACAGCCGCCATGGAGGTGTTGCTGGATCTACCCCCCCTACACTTGGTTATTATGGGAGAGGCCAGGCTAGGACTATACAGACTAGCCTGCAATGGTAGACTGAAGATCAACCCAGGCTTCAGGGGCCACTGCAAAATTCAGGAGATCGTGAAGGAACCCATGCTTGAAATGAGGTCAGACTTCGCGAGCCCGCGAATGTGCAGGGAAAACAACTTCACAGTGGAAATCCCTGATCGCGGGGCATGGCGGGAGGAGACGCCGGGCATACCACGGGACGCGCTCGTCTGGTTCACGGACGGATCTGGCGGGGAGCGTGGGACGGGGGCAGGTGTTTACTCGGAAGGACCGACGGTAAGTCACGGTATTTCCCTCGGAGCCCATGCAACGGTGTTTCAGGCCGAGATGTACGCCATCCTGCACTGTGTGCGGGAGAACAAGAGGAGGGGCTACACCAACAAGCGGATCCTCATAGCCACAGACAGCCAGGCAGCCCTTAAGGCACTAAGTAGCCCACGGGTAAATTCCTGGCTGGTGAGTGAGTGCCGAGACGAGACGAGCGACCTGGCTGGGCAGAATGAGGTGACCCTCATCTGGGTTACGGGTCACTCGGGGGTCAAAGGCAATGAAGAAGCTGACAGTCTCGCGAAAAGAGGGTCAGCAGAACCATTTATGGGACCAGAACCGGCTCTGGGCGTGTCAAAGAGCACTGTCAGGGGAGCCATTAAGTCCTGGGTCAGAAACCAACACAAGGTGTACTGGGCGGACTGTCCAGGGCTCAGACATGGGAAGTCAATAATTGACGGACCCAGTTCAAAGAGAGCTGTGGAGCTGCTAAACCTTAGCAGAGGACAGCTCAGAAACACAACAGGTCTCTTGACGGGACACATGGCCGTCAAGAAACACCTACATAAAATGGGGCGGTTCGAAGGGGACCTCGCATGCAGACTCTGCGGCGAGGGGGAGGAATCAGTCCAGCACATCTTGTGCGAGTGTATAGCTCTGGACCGGAAAAGACAACTGATCTACGGTCACTCTAGACCGGAGACAGAGCAATAAAAAACTTCACCCTACCAATCGCTGTGCAGACTAGTTCAAGGCACAGTGATTTTGGAATGGGTGGAGTAAGACTAGGGGTATGCACAATCAACCAAGGGTTGCGGTGCTATCGGGGCGGCAAGGCCGCGGACGAGCCCTGAGGGAACAAAAAAAAAAAACTGCCAGGTGTAAATTACTCCCCAGCTCAGTTAATGTTTAATCGTATGCTCAAAACAAAAATTCCAACATCAACAGAACTGCTGAAACCCGTAATTTTAGACAGCAATGCACTACAAAATAAGTTTAAAGAAAAAATTATAAAACAAAATCATAATTATAATAAAAATTCTAAAACACTACCAAAATTAATGCCCGATCAGGATGTCATGATTCAAAAAAGGAATCTTTGGGAAAAAGGAAAAGTGATTGGTGCATATAATGATAGATCTTACATAATAAAAGATAGTGAAGGTAAAACATTCCGTAGAAATCGAAAATTTCTTAATAAAACTAATTTAAAATTCACTGCGAACGATCCTTTAATTTATGACTTTGATAATCTTTTTAGAGAACATGATAATGAAAATACTGACTTACCTAATAGTGCTACCCACTTACCTGACTCTCCAAGCAATGCAAGAAATGTAACTCCTGACAGTTGTATAATGGAAGAAGAGTTGGCTGGTGATGGGTTAAATAAAACTAAAAGACAGCGCAAACCTCCCAAACACCTAAATGATTATGTTACTGATTTCACTAGTGATGTAGATTAGTGTTAACCTATACTACAAATTATTGTTATGTAGCAGTGTGTTGGGGTACTTATTATTATTATTTTTTGTAAATAATTATTGAATTTAGGTTAAGTTTGGGTTATAATTAGTTAATTTCGTTTTTTTTCTTTTCCTTTTTTTTTATTATATAATTTGATATATTTAATTAAGCTAAATTGGATTGTATTAAAAAAAAAAAAGGAACATGTTATATATGTTGTGAACAGGCCACTTGAATTATATTGTGAACGCACCTTTTCAAGGAGAGGAGATTGACAGCTTGTTAGGCACTCATGGCAGCAGGCCATATTATTGTAGATGTATACTTTTGAACCCCAATAAACGTTTTAAAAGTTAACATTGTTATAGTTTGAATAATAACAAAACATATATATATATATATATATATATATATATATATATATATATATATATATATATATATATATATATATATATATATATATATATATATATATATATATATATATATATATATATATATATATATATATATATATATATATATATATATATATATATATATATATATATATATATATATATATATATATATATATATATATATATATATATATATATATATATATATATATATATATATATATATATATATATATATATATATATATATATATATATATATATATATATATATATATTGTCACAGGAACTATATGAGAGTTTATATACTGCAGACTTATTCGATTTTTTAACTGTCGACTTGTTTTTTATGTGATTGCTGAAGTTGTTGCCGGTTTTACATGCTGTTCTGATATTAAATTTAGAAAATAGATGATTTAATTCTTTTCTAGTGTTATTTAGGTACGTCAAAGAAGTGAATCTATTCTATATTATTCTAGTGGGCGTAATAAATTTGATTCAAATTATGCAAGTCATTTATTAAATGAGAATTATTAATTTAACAATGATTTCAACACTCTCAAATTTGACCACATTTCCTTGAAATTACATAGTTGAAATGCCAAACTACTCCATTGAAAGTTCAATTGAGTAGAAAATAATATGTTAACATCCATTTTTGGACAACGCACGTTCAGACACGAGTAAATACAGTTTACAAATGACAGTTCCCGATAAAAAAAAAACAATTAAACAACCTTTAGGAAGTTGCACATACCTTTAGGAAAAACATCATGCAATAAGTATAAAATGGACACTTGATATCATTACATCATTAAGAAATAATCCGGCACTTTTCCAACCAGCAACTCCATGAAGTATTACAAAAATTGGATAGAGATCAAATATGATTTAAAAGTTAAAACAATAACACATAGCGAATTCAAGAGAGAAAAATATGTATTTCTAAATCTGTCAAGATGCCAACATAAATTTTGGGATTTCAGCGTTGTAAGTAATTCATAATAAATAATTGTTAGTCTTCTGCCAAATGAACAAATTGTTTAATGACAAAATAATAATTATCCACCATCTTGGTGCAAAACCAGGTAGTTATCTTGTCACAGCAGCACTAATAAACACAAAATGTTATGCTATAGAGACTGTGTACGCTATAGAGACTGTGTACAACCAACCAACAATTTTGTAAATTGACAGCCCTTTCTTCCCTAATACATTGTCCTTGTAGCATGTTATCCAACTAGAACATGTTTTGTTTTCCGATGAGTGCAGTTTTTAGTGAATTTTCTTTAAAAAAATTCACTAATGAGGAGATCCTTACTTTTGAATTAATTTTTTTTTTCAAATGTGCGCTAATTATGCCCCCTAGAACACATATCCGGGGTCAATTTCAATTTTTACATGGAAAATCGGCCTAGGTTTTCCCGGAAAATTTTGTGTTTTCTTTCAAAAAAAAATCATATCTCCGGAAATAACAAAGTAAGGGTAATCAAATTTAATACGTCGATTTATATCATGATAGGTAAACTACCCACCAAAGTTTACCTCTCTACGTTAAAAGACAAAAAAGTTAGAGGCATTTAAAAAAAATTAATTGGGGTTTTCCTCAAAACGTCAAAGTCGCGATTTGAAACGTCAAAATTGGCTATGTTTAGGTAAAGAACGTGAAACAAATACGGATTGTGAAAAGAAAATGTTGCAAGAAGAGTGTTCCACGAACCCTTAAGTTTAAGCTTCAACCGTCATTGCCTTTCATTTTACTAAAATATTTACAGAAAACTCATTTCAAATAGACCCTTTCTCTGATGCTTTGGCTGTTAGTTAAGTTGATGCTTTCGCTGTAGGTTTAGTTAAGTTTATAGTTTAACCGTCTATAATTTTTAGCTAATTTTCGTAGAACAAATTCGTTAATGCATTTTTTATCAAAATATGATGCATGTGTGTAAGAAAAAAATTTGGATGCAGTAAGTGCGTTTTCGTAACGAATTTTCGTTAAATCCTTTAAATTTCAATAACTCAGTTTGCTATTAACATAAGGTTTGTTGGCTAGGAAACCAACATTTAAGTTTATTTTCAGAAAAATTTTTGTACATTTTCAAAGAATAAGTAATTTTGATAAAATATTCATTGTTTCTACTACATAGGCAATACCGGTAATCAGATTGATGCCTGCTCGTATTTGCTATTAAAAATATATTTTTTTAATCAAACGCGCCTTATGTTATTGCATTTTTGCATTTTCCATCGAAATATAATGCATGTTTGTAAGAAAAGAAATTCGGGACGCAGCAAGTGCATTATGGTAGCGAATTTTCATTGAATGCTTCAAATTTGAATAGCTCAATTTGCTATTACCCTATAAGGTTGACCAAGAAACCGGTTTTTTCGGGAACACTTTAAGTTTACTTTTGGAAATTTTTGTACACTTTTAAACAAGAAAGTTACATTGTTTCTACTATATTCATTTCTTGGCTATGCTAATTATCAAAATTGTCGCTACTTGTCTAAAGAAAATGCACACTGGATGAGAGAAGAACATACACAAATTTTATTAAAAAATAAAAGATTGCAGGGTATTCTGCAACATTGATTTGCTGCGCTAAGGTTACGGGTCAGCATACTACAACAGGCTGTCAATCACTTGAAATAAATTATTAATAATTAATGTATTCAGTACACATTGAAAAATAATAACAACCTAGGCCATAGGATTGTGTCTGAGTAAATTGAATGCCTACTCATACCGCACTTCAGAAGGGCCGTTAAGATGTCGGTCCCATGTATCATGCAATGTTGAATACATATCCCTATCCACTTACAAAAGACCGAGGTTAACCAACATTTGCAGTTGGCAATGTGAAACTGCTCTCAGAGCGTCAGTGATTGGCCATCAAGTCGTGTAAACAGGCTGATATTAAAAGCATAAAAACACACACAATATTGTATTATGTCAGTTAAAAGTTGTTTGATGTTTCTAATAAAAAGAAATATTTTTAGCTTAAAATTTTACTTACAATAATATATCCCAATTTTTTCCTCTTTGAAAAACAACAGGCCAATATCGCTCATCACAAACCGACACTTTTGAAAGTGTACTAATATCAGGAATTATAGCAGGGCATTTAAGGCGTATCTTTGTTCCATCAATTTTAACAATATCCAAGTAAGCATAACAGCTTTTGTTACGCTGAATATCTTTTGGTACAACTAATCTGAGATCAGCAGCCAGGACATATAAATGACGAAATGCTTGTAAATGGTACCTGTAACAAGACAAAAAAACGATACCATTAAAACAATATTTTAAAAAATTATAAATAATCAAAAACAATCAATAAAAATTCAATTGTTTTTAAAAATAAACGTTCAAATACTAACCTATTATCGTTACTATGAGTAGGAAACTTGGGGTAAAATGCACAAATTAAAGCAGCCACACTCGCTGGCGAATTTGATAAAGTATATCTACCCCCTCCAAGAAACAGCAAGCCTAGTGACATGTGTATGGCTAAATGAGATCCATATGTGACTACTGCACTACTGGCAACCCCAACTCTTTTTCGTAGATGACGCACCAGTCTCATAATTTCTAAATTACCTGTGCCAGCCATCACCTGAAAATAAGAGCATTGACTAGACCATGTATTTTCCTAAATTCACAACTGATGAATAAATTTTAAATTTCCATGAAACCAAATAAAATAAATAGTAAATATAAAGGGGTATAATTAAGATCATTGTCTTTTTAAAGTATGAAAGTAATTACTCTTGCCATAGTGCAAAAAGATGGCACTTGTGCATTTGTATGGATGCTGCGATAATAATTAGAATATGCTCATTTGATTTCATATTGCCTCTAAATGCAGAAACATTTGCAGGGTTCACCAGGCACCAACAGCTGAGCATAAGCGCTTATCTGCTGACTACCAATACATTTCAGCGGTTGGAGACTGATGAACACACTGTTGACTTTAAAAACTATTTTATGACATTTGTCTGTCATTCCCCATTGACAAATTGGCAACAGTTGACTTCCAGCAGAAACTCAGTGGGACCGGTGAACGCATAAGTTGACAACTATTCAACTGTTGATGCCTGGTGAACTCAGCCATTGCATTGCATTTCACTGAGAGTTTTTATCGTTTTTTAAGTTACAGCTTTATTTTGAGAAAATTTGGTTTGCACTATTGGAAATAGTTGGTGATACTGAATTAATCTGCATGTTTTATAAATAACCAATTACACTTTTTTTACAATAATACTTATAAATATAAAAGTAAACTCTCCACCCACTTTGAATTTTTTAGGCCGACATAACTTTTACATAAATTAAAAATGGTTCGCCTATAATTATAAAGCTAAGAGGTCCAAATACAAACCCTATTTAGGGCAATACAATGCTAATTTGGTCTAGTTAAAATTTTAATAGAGACAAAATTAGGTGAATTAACAACAAAAACTTACCATTGATACAGACAAGATTAATACATTTAGGCATGTTTCAATAGTTGGCTTTCCTGCTAATTCAGCAATTGATTTAGCAGTTAAAGATGTAAACATGTGACAGAAGTGTAACAGCGTTTTGAATGCATCCTCATCAGCTGAACCAGCGTATTTCAGTCCAAGAGAAAAACATGCTCCAGTAACAATATTACAATATGCCTGACTGAAATAATACATTAATAAGTAAATAAATTAAGACAATTTCAATAAAATAGGTATTGTACTTGAAAGAGCTGATGACTTACTAATGCTTAAAAAATATGTACAGCATATTTGAGAAGACAAGCATAAAATCATTAAATTCTCAAAAGCAGATAAAACAGTATAAAACAAAACTATCAAAACTAATGAACCTATAAATGAACTTGAAATCCATATAATCTTTCTTAAACTTTCTTATTTGGAAAGCTAGAGAATTTTAGCTTGAGAAAAATAAAATTTAAAACAAACTTTTAAAAATCACTATTAGCAAGTACAGTAGACTCGATTTTCTGGGATGGCTGGCTAAAATACTTTTGTGGTTAATCGATCTCCCGGTTATGCCGCAAACCGCAGATTTTTACATATAAAAACACGACAAAATCGTTCATGGGATATGTTTGGGAAATAAATAACAGAGAAATGTTAATTAATTAAACATATTAAGACGTGTATATTACATTTTAAATATATATCTGCATTTACATACCTATTTAGTGAAGTAGGAGAGTATCCTTGTCCGTTTCCTTGAATCATTTACTACTTTCCGACGAATGGTAGCGTGTAAATTGTGCAACACCTTTTCGGAAAGCGTCCTGTCTTCCTGTTTATCTAAATAACTGAGTAATTGTTCACTGTTGTTTTTACCCTTTGAAGCAAAGTGGTTTCACACAGAAACCACTTACCTATTTTTTTTTCTATATGTAGACTGGTTTTACAGTGAAACCACACTTCCTACTTGGGTATTAGTGCGCCACCTATTGATCTCCATCGCAAGTTTGCAATTGGCGAACACTGTATTGCTAGTATTCGTTAGAATTTGTCAAAGAAACCACATTTTAAGAATGATTTCGTTTTTTATCTACATTTTCTTAAAAGTGTTATAACTACTCCGTTTTTTTGGACGATTGTGTTACTGAGGCACTAATAGAAAGGTAAGAATAATTATTTTACATAGTTTATTGTTTTTACTTTGTCAATCGGATATGGTTTTGCGGCGAAACCAGTGTGCTTGCAGTGAAGTAAATTTGTTTTTGTTGACAGGATATGGTTTCGTGGCGAAACCAGTGTGCATGCAATGCACTAAAGTAAATTTGTTTAGGTTAGGATGGAAAATCAAATTGATTTGTCGCAACTGATGAAAAAACAAATCGATTTGTCAAAACTAACCTCGGATGAAGCTTAAGCTCTGCTTGATGAAATTCCTTCTGATGGAGTCAGTAATAAGCGAATATGAGGAAGAAATGATTGAAGACATCATTGAAAATAATGAAACTACCGAAGCGATTGCTCACGACACATTTTGAGTGACGACGATTTGGCAATTGGGAGCGACGATGACGACCCAGGCGATTTAGAAGATGATATACCACTTATCCACTTTGTGAACTGGAGAAATTGCTCCGAATCTAAATCATTTTCAGCAACTAACTGGTCCCAGCTCTGAAGTACCACCTGATGTCACAAAACCTATAGATTTCTTCTTGCTTATTTTTGGCGATGCTATTCGTCTGGTTACAGAACAAAAAAACTTGTATGCCACCCAGGAAAAAATAAACTTTATTCCGACAACTGAGGAGGAAATTAAAATTTTTATAGCGGTAAATTTGCTCATGGATATAAAAGTCTCCCTCCTTTCGCGATTACTGGTCTTCGCGTCCAGAACTACGTGACGATTTTCATAGCATTAAAAATAGGCGAAACTGTTTTGGCTCCCTGCTAACTAGCCTCCATTGCAATGACAATGCCACAAGGGCAAAAAAAGGGGAGCCCGGTTTTGATCAATTGTTTAAAATCAGACCATACATTTGTGTACACAAGTGTCAGTTGATGAAAGCATGGTAAAGTTCAAAGACTGAATAGCTTTCAAGCAATATATGCCAATGAAACCTGTAAAAAGGGGGTTTAAAATGTGAGTGTGCGCCGATAAAGAAGGTTATCTAAGTAATTTTGAATTATATACAGGAAAGCAACAAGATAAATCTGAGAAAGGTTTATGTGAACGGGTAGTGCTTGACATGACTAAGGGTCTCGAAGGAAAAGGACACACTTTGATAACTATTTCACAACAACTGACCTTTTACTTTCTTTACAAGAAAATAAAATTTACACGTGTGGAACTGTACGCGCAAACAGAAAAAATCTTCCCACTGGATTGAAAGGCGATAAGGAAATGAATCGAGGTGATTTTGATTGGACAGTTTATAGAGACAAAGTGTCTTGTATCAAGTGGAAGGACAAAAGAACTATTCAGATGCTCTCTACTATACATTCTCTTACAGTAAACTAAAGTGAATAAAAGGGAGAAAGATAGAAGTATGACTGAAGTCAATTGCCCTAAAGCAGTTGTAGACTACCGAAGGTATCTGGGTGGAGTTGACAAAGCTGATATGATGAAATCTTACTACGCCATCGATCGGAAATCCCGAAGATGGTACCACCGTCTATTTTGGCATTTTCTCGATACATCAGTAGTCAACTCATATATAATATTCAAACGGAGGACCAAAAGTGCTATGAGCCTCAAAATTTTCCCATGTGAAGTAATACTGAGTTTGATTGGGGCTTCTGTTTCAAGAGGCTTTTGTGGAAAGCCATCTTCTACTAAAAAAGTTGTATCCAGATTCAAGCCTTATGTACCAATAGATCAACGGCGTGATTAAGCAAAACATCTACCTGTGCACGGAACATCAAGACGCTGTACTCAGTGTAGAACGACCGAAAAACCTCATGGAACCAGATGGAGTGCACACAGTGTAAAGTCGGGTTGTGTTTACTGGCAGAAAGAAACTGTTTTCTAACTTATCATCAATAATATAAAATATATGTAATCTTTCGATTTTGTATGTGTTCAGTTGCATTGTGGTTTCATATCGAAACTACTTGCAAAAGTTAAAATAAATGTTTTTTTGCAACAAAGAAGTGTACTACATCATTTTTCTACACATTAAGATGATATATACCAAATGTCATTAGAATTGGAAATAACATTGAAATTCGTGCTTCAAAGGGTTAAGGCATCACTATGGCTTATCTTCTGAGGTCGAATCAAGGTGTCATCGTCTTTTTTATCAGATTTATTTTCACAAGATGTTGATTCAGTCTGTGTTGCTCTTTCTATAATTTCCTGATCACTCAACACCTCACGACCTGTTAAATCTTCATCAGCACTTAACCACTCCCGTATTAGCGTTTCGTCCGCACTTTCTTAGGTTATTTAGCATTGCTGGAATGAGATCTTCTTGTAGATTGTTTTCAGGCTCCTCACTTTATAAAAGATTTCGCCAAGATAACCTGAGCGTAGAACTCTTTACCAATTTACACGCTGTTGCATTTTCATAAATTGCATCCAAAACATTAACTTCTTTCCAAAATGAAAGTTAATCTGAACCCACTTTATTGACAATAAGCTTCAAAAGAAGGTTTCTTTTATAGATTGTTTTCATGTTTGGATCACTCCTTGGTCCATTGGATGGATCAGTGAAGTCACATTAGGAGCAAATATTTCACGAAGGTGTGACTATCATTCGATTTCAGTATCGCTTCAATGGGATGACTAGATGTGTTGTCCAGAAGTAAAACAGCTTTCAATGAAAGCTTATTGGCTGTAAGGTATGCACAAACTTGTGGAATAAATTTATTTTTGAACCAGTCAGTGAAAATCTCTATCCGTCTAAGCAGATTTATTATTGAAATAATCCACTGGTAAATTTCGGCATTGATTTTCGAGAAAGCACGTGGTTTGTTTGGAGTTCCAATAACTGCTTTGGAATTTTGTAGCCTGCTGCACTTTTTTCGCTTTCAGAAGCTAAAGTTTTAATGAGTGGAAGCTTCCAATGCAATCCAGTTTCATCTGCATTCTAATTTGGTTTGAATTGAAACCAGACTCTTCTATAAATGTTCTGAAGTCTTCTTTGAACTGATCCACGACGTTTTGGTCACTGCTCAGTTCTTCTCCCTGAACACTTATTTGCTGTATGGCATGTCGTTGTTTAAATCTAGTTAGCCAACCAGAAGAAACATCAAAGTCACCACTTAGGTACTTGAAAAAAACTGCAGTGGTTTTACCTTGCTCACTACTCCAGAAACAGGAATCCCTTGAGCTCTTCGCTGGTTAAACCATAAAACCATGGCCTTGTCTAATTCGCCATATGTTGCAGCTTTCATAGTTTTCCGTTTAGAAATGTAACTTTTTTGGGAGCGCTAAAAACTCCAGGATTTTGGTTTTGTTTTTTACACAGTTTGATCGCCAACCCCATATTTAACCATTAAATTCTTAAACAACACCCCATTCTCAATTTTTTATGATTTCCAGCTTTTGCTCGATGGCTAGCGCAACACACTTTCGCTTAACAGACATTTTAATTGCAGTCGATGTTACACTTAGTTACCGAAATGACTACTGAAAGAACAGAATACCGAAGCTGAAGATGTTAAAACATTAAGTGAAACGTGACCAAAACTGCAATTGCATGCATTGAATGCGATAATTCCTGGTGGGAACATAAAATCGAGTCTGGTTTATCACTTTCCGGAAGTAGCTTGTTATGAACATAGCTTCTACTAGGATGTAAATATGTATTTATGAGCCAACAAAAGATACGACAAAGTACCTGCTGATGACTGTCGGCAACTCACTTGAAATGTTAAGGCTTGTGTTAGATATTTGAGGATCCCGATTGATCCGCTTCCCGGTTAATAAGCTCCAGGTAATCGACAGTCTACTGTAAATGTAAACAAAGCTAATTCTAGAATCCAACTTATTGATTTATAACACAGTCAGCAGCATTTTATCAAAGATGATATGGAAAAAAAAATTACACCATTCAACAGTAACAAGTAGCATGCTGATTTTCATAATTGGGTATGATTTTTCATTTCATAATTTTCCATTGAACATTTTTGTGCAATAAATCTGATTAACAAAATAACTATATCAATGGCTAATTTGATAAAAGTGTATACTTTTTTATATGTTCAAAGAACCATAAACCAATTTTGTTTGAAACACTCTACTAGGATGTGTTGGGTATGGGTTTGTTTATTTTTACTTTGCTAATATATGAAACAAGGTATATGTAAAATATTCATTGCTCAACTACTTTTAAACATTCAATGATGTATGTTACAAAAGTATGTTGTAAAGCAATGTTGTAATAACCTATTATCACACTGTTGATAAACAAACTTTCAGTCACTGCCAACATAATTATTGTTTAGTGGTTCTAATTGATTGGTATTGTATAACTTCTATATAATAATGAAGCTGTTGGGTAAGCAGGAAGTATTAAGGCACATTGAATATGTTAAGAAGATAAAGATACAAATTCTAATATTCATTCAAGTTGCAGTAACAGCAGTGGCTCATTTGAATGAAACTGTATCACGAGGCCAAGCTGGGTGAAGTTTAAAATGCAATTGCATCCTTCGCTTTGCCTCATGATGCAAACATCATTCTTGTGAGTTGCCGCCACTGTCTCCATTGCTCTGAATTGAATAATGTATAATTATTACTTATATTGTTATGGTTAATAAATTAGTTTTCTTACTTCATTGCTTCATAATCAATATCTAGCATGGGTGAAGGTTTTACCATACAATAGGGTCGTATGGTTGCAGGTACTTGGTCTTCAACCCATTCTTTTGAAGGAACAATATCATCCCATAAAATAAGTCCTATAAGAAAAAAAACCATATAAAGTAAATAAAAAACTGAGGTAACTAGTTTGTATTGTACTGTATTGCAATTTATTTCTTTAATGTCAATCTATTTCCGCAACTATGACCAATCATTAATTCTAGGGAGCAGTTTCACCTCACAATCCTGAAAATGTTTGCTGCACTCATTATTTTCTCTGTGGAGGTTAGCGTTATTTAATGTGCCACATGCTCAACATCTCTTGGTATATGAGACAGACAATAGCACAACCCCAGTTGATGTTAACTTTACAATATGTACTGAACAATATTTAGAAACTTCTACTGGGAATCGAACCCGCAACCTTTAGCTTCAGAGGCATGCGTTATTATTGCAAGATAACTAATTTACAAGCTGTAATTGAAAAAAAAATTTAAACCACTTAAAAAACTTTAGGCCATTGGACGTATTGATATTACTAAAATATTTTAAATTTGTTAGTGTAACACATACAACACTAAAATAATCGGCCAGTGATCATTATATCTTGACAAATCACAAGGCAATTTCATCTGTCTTATCGAGAGAGATAAGATAATAAATACCTCGAATACACACGTTTACTTAACAATAAACTGTTTAGAAATATTTTATGGTAAAAATATTTTACCACATTTTATATTATTTGTATTCTTATTTGATATTCAATTAATTATTTAATTAGAAGTTACCAGTTTTCTAATATTTAGATAAAAAATGAACCTTCATCACAACTTCTCCAAATTAAATTTCCTTTAAGAAAAAAGTTACAATAAAACCTTCTTACTATTGTTTTAATCATTGGGCAAATAACAATTAAGAGTAATTTACTGAGTGAAGATTCATTTCTAAGTGGTATTAAACTTACCTCGGGATAATATTCTGAGCATTAGAAAATCCGGGCGTACAAAGTCTAGCAGGTACTGTGTTTCAGGAGGTGCCATCCAGTCTGCTACAGCCTTATTACCACTACCTAAATACATAAGCCCCAGTGCTAAAGTGGCACCTGGAGCTGTTACATCCAAATTAACCGATGCTCCCTCGCGAATTTGGAAAGACGGAACTTTGTACTTATCTTTCTGGGATCCTGTCAACAAAAAATGAGGTAAAGCCAAAACAGAAAACAAATCTGATTGTTTCTTATCAACTTTCCTTTAATACTAATATTTGTTAATAAAGCTTTGAGGATAATAATAATAAATAATAATAATAATGACGGAGACGAGAAGATTACATTACCTGAATAATTTTGGGATAAAAGGCTATGATCTTGTTTATAACGATGGAGCTATAAATATATGTGACGGTTTGGTCCTGTATATAAGACAAAGTTTAGATTATAGATACGAGTTGATACCTTTGGGTAATATCAAAGCAGTAAACCTTAGTGTGAATTACCAACAAAAAATGGTAAACATACTAGCACTGTATAGACCGCCATCGACGTGTCCTTCTACGTTTATTCTTGAGTTGTATGACTATTTGTCTAGGGGATCATGTAGTGGTGATGTCAGTGTTGTGCTGGGAGATATCAACATAAATATTCTTGACAATAATGATTGTTCCCAGGAGTATCTTAATGTATTACATGAGTTTGGATATGAGTCGTTGATAAACAAACCAACCCGTATACAGAATATGAGTGAGACTTGTCTGGACCACATATTCGTCAAAACAAGGAAACCGCTTGAGTGCTTCTTGCCTATTATTTTTAAAACAACCTTAACTGATCATTACTCCACTCTGCTTGCATGTGATCTTAATACTAAGGAGGAGCGTGTTCAATGTGTTAACTCATTTAAGACATATGTTGATTATGACAAGCTTAAAAGTAGCCTGGAGACTGAAAATTGGCTCGCCATTTATTCCAGTCAGGACCCAAATTTCACAACAAAATGTTTCATCAACAAACTAAAACAGAAGGTCGCAAATTGCAGTGTTAGGGTTAGAATCAGGAAAAGAGACAAAAAAATCTCGAGACGCAGCAACTGCGTTATGGTAGTGAATTTTCATTAAAATGTTTTTATTGCAAATATGTGTGTTTTCTTTTTAAGAAAGCAGACATAATTTTGGTTACCAGTATAACCTATATAGAAAAAGCAGGCATCAAATTTGATTACCAGTATAACATATATAGTAAAAACAATGTGCCATGTTTCATCAAAATAACTTGATTGTTTGAAAACGTACAGAAATTTCCAAAAGTAAACCAAAAGTGTTACTGAAAAAATCCGTTTCCTGGTCAACCTTATAGGTTAATAGCAAATTGAGCTTTTCAAATATGAAGCATTTAATCAAAATTCGCAACCACAACGCACTTGCTGCCTCCAGAATTTCTTAACTTACAAACATGCATTATATTTCGATGGAAAATGCAAAAAAATAAGGCGTTTTCGACAAAAAAAAATTATTTGTATCACCAACGACTTATGGGCCACTCTGTGATTGTCGCAATAATTTTTTAAGATGTAGCTCAAAACACCGTATAATCAATGTATACAATATTTTTTCATATCTTGTATAATAACGAATATATTGAGCTTTATTGATTTTTTACGAAAATTCGACAAAAATTATATACCATTAAACAATAAACTCTATAGCTAAGGCTACTGCCAAGCATCAGAGAAAGGGTCTATTAGAAATGAATTTTCTGGAAATATTTTAGTAAAATGAAGGACAATGACGGTTGAAACTAAGAGTTCGGTGTATGTAAAACATTCTTCTTGAGACATTTTCTTTCCATAGATCGTATTAGATTCAAGTTATTTGCCTAAATGTTGCGAATTTTGACGTTTTCAATTGTCACTTTGACGTTTTGAGGAAACCCCCAATTCATTTTTCTTTAAATGCCTGTTAAAATATTGAATGACACTGCGGTACTAATTAATATACTATATTTAACTATAATATTTCGGATATACAAACAGTAGTAAAAACATATTTCAGATAAAACTATTAATTAATTTACATATTCATATCACGCGTACAGCGTACAGTAATGCTGTATTTTACGAACTTGATTGTCATTCTTTCTTGTTTTCTCTTCGTACTACGTACTGCGCACACTCACACTGTCACACAAAACCGCCGACACGAACAGCCCACTTTACACAGCTAAAAGGACATCAAAGACAGTATCACAGTAGATTACAAAAGACATAAATAATATTTAATATAAAAATAGATTCAAAATCATATTTCCAACACACCTCCTTGATTTTGAATTTCCTTACCATTACATTTTACAATTAACATTCAAAGTTTTTTTTTTTTTTTATTTTACAAAACAAAACTACGATTGACAGTAATGCAAATTTAACAAAGATCTGAATTTTTCGAATTTTTCTCTGCCCAATGATTTAGTTAAAATATCTGCTATTTGGTCATTGCTATCTATCTTCAAAACATCAATTAAATTTCTACTATGCAAATCATTCACAAAATGATAGCTGACATCAATGTGTTTGGAATTCTTTGAAAATTTTCCGTGTTTTGCTAAAGCAATTGCACCTGTGTTGTCTTCAAAAATTTTTATGGGTTTGCTAATTTTTACATTCAAGTCATTAAGTATCCCATGAATAGGTATTACTTCTTCTACACAATCTGCTAGAGCATAAAATTCTGCATGAGCCGATGCTCTTGAAACAACTTTTTGTTTTTGACATTTCCATAACACTGGATTTCCATAAATGCGTATAAGAATACCTGTTGTTGATTTTCTATCAACTATATCTGATGCCCAATCTGAGTCTACAAAGGCATCTAGTTCCTCATTTGATTCTGAACTGTAAATCATTTTCATATGTCTAGTATGATATAGATATTTAAGAACACGTAAAGCATATCTGAAATGAGTGCTATCATGACCATTCTGGAAACGGCTTAAATAATTAACAGCAAAAGAAACATCTGGGCGGGTTCCATTGGCTATATACAAAAGAGCTCCTATTAAATTTCTATATTTCAAATCAATTTCTGAATTCTCAGCAAATTCCAATTTTAGGTTTACTTCCATAGGAGTGTTGAAATTTTTTGATTGAACAACATTGTACCTTTCTGCTACATTTTCAATATAAGAAGTTTGATCTAAGTACATTTTCCCCTCAGACACACTATATGTAACCTTTATTCCAAGATAATGATTTATTTTTCCCAAATCTGTCATTCTAAACCTTTTATTAAGTGAAATTTTGATTTCTTTGATACTTTCCATGCTTGAGCCACAAATTAAAAGATCATCAACATAAAGAATGATATATGTCACATTTCCACCTACATATTTTATATATAAACAATAATCATAATCTGATCTTTCAAAATCTAAACCTAACATGAATTCATGAAAACATTCATACCAATCTCGAGGGCTTTCTCTAAGACCATATAGAGATTTCTGTAACAGACATACCTTGTTGGATTCTATTTCATATCCATCTGGGGCATATATATAAACTTCCGATTTGATTTTTCCATTTAGAAATGCTGTCTGAACATCCATTTGTTCGATAAACCAACCATTTTTGCATGCAACTGATAGTAAAGCTTTCAGTGTACACATCTTTGCTACAGGCGAGTATACTTCTTCATCTTCATGACGTAACTGTTGAAAACCTTTTGCCACAACTCTAGCCTTGAATTGACCATTTGCTTTAATTTTGTAAATCCATTTAACTTCAATAATGTTTTTATTTTCCGGTTCATCTACCACTATCCACGTATTATTTTCCTCCAAACTCTTGATTTCCTCAAGCATAGCCTCTTTCCATTTTCTTGACTCTATACTTTTACAAGCTTCATCATAATTTTCTGGAACTAATACATTTGAATAATTTACAGATACAACATAATCATCATATCTCTTGGGAAAAGTTTTTTGTCGGGATGAACGTCGTGCAGTTTCCTCTGAGTTAGACACCTCCTGAATGTCAACTCCTGAAATTTCATTCATGCTTTCCTCAGTTTCCTCAAAATCTTTAATCTTTACACTTTTAGTTTCACTCATGCTAGAATATTCATTCATACTATCAGAATCATTCTCATTATGCATTCTAATGTATTTGATATCACTTTCAACAAATTGCACATGACGGCTTATAATAACTTTGTTGTCCATTAGTATTTTATAACCAACATCAGTGTAACCCACTAATATCCCTTTTGACGCTTTTGGGTTCAATTTTGAAGTTCTACATTCTTCTGGAATTCTTACAAAAACTGTGCTGCCATATAAATGTAAATTAGAAAGATCTGGTTTCTTGTTGAGCAATATTTCATATGGAGTTTTCTTGATTTTTGTATTAGAGAGTAAGCGATTTCCTAAATAAGCTGCTGTATAAATACACTCTGGCCAGAACCTTTTTTCTATATTTGCTTCAGCACGCAAACATCTAGCACGATCCATCAGGGTGCGATTGTATCTCTCCGCAACACCGTTAAGTTCGTGTGTGTGTGGAGGACCTGGCCGCAAGTAAATACCTTCCTTTCTTGCAAATTCATAAAAGTTTTTATTTATATATTCCCGACCGTTGTCACATCGAATTTCTTTTATTTTCCTACCCGTTTGGTTTTGCATAAAATTAGCATATTCTACAAATCGATCAAAAACTTCGCTCTTATGCTTAATGCAGTAAACGACAACAATTTTGCTAAAGTCATCTATGAAAGTGACAAAATATCTTTCCCCTCTGTAACCAATCTGTGAAATTGGACCATGAACATCTGTATGAACTATTTCCAAGATAGCATTTGCCTTGTTTCTTTCGTTTTTGAACTTTAGATTTGACATTTTATTCTCTAAACATATTTCACATTTTAAAAATTCATTTTCCAATTTTTTGGGTAATCCCTCAGCTACTTCGCGGTAACACATCTCTTTTAGATTAACAAAATTTGTGTGACCTAACATACGGTGCCATTTTTCTTTCTTTGACATTTCTACTTTAGTATTATAGGAGCGTTTACAATTTGTTTTAACATTTGCAACAATTTCATAAAGTTTATTTCTCTTAACAGCTAGGGCAACTAATTTATTATCTCGACTGATGATTTTTGCTACATTCTTTTGATATACAATTGAGTAATCATGATCAGTTATGCAAGCTACACTTAACAGATTCTGTTTCATATTTGGTACATAGTAAACATTTTTAATTTCGGTTTTCACAAACTTATTATAAACTTTGAAAAATACTGTCAAGTTACCCATCTTCTCTGATTTTAATGAATAACCATCCCCTACTTTTACATCTACAGGATTTTTTAGACTTACCGAGCTAGAGAAATACTTATCAGTATTCACAATGTGGTCTGAGCAACCGCTATCTAATAACCATTTTAAATCTGCTCTTTCTTCACTTCTTTTTGCATTTGAGAGCATAACTTCAACTTGGAATGACTGACCTGCAGAGTTCTTATCCACGGAAGAGGTTCCTGCAACATGCCTGCTGTACTCATTGTCTGAGTTCCTTGAGCTCCTGATCTGCTGATTCTGTCCACTACTGCGACAATACTTCTGAATGTGACCCACACGATTGCACCTGAAACATCTCCTTGGAAAGCTGGATGATTTTCCTTGGTTTGTACTGTAATAGCCAGAAGGACCTGACTGCTGACGCCGGGATTGTTGGAACTGACTTCTAATACCCATCTTTGTGCCTTTTGCAACGTTGGAGTTGAAAGCTTGAAAGTTACTTTTACCTCTAATACTGTTACATTCTCGCTTTTGAAATTCTAACATCAATTTGGATTTCACATATTCGGCCGATTTTTCTTTCTCTGGCAACGCATCAACAATATCTACTATATGTGAAAAACTTTCAGGTAAACTGAGCAGTAAATAGTTTAGTTTATCATCTTTGCTTACTTCTTCACCTGCGTTTTTCAATTCGTTCAGCGACCTCTCAAATTCGTTGAAAAACTCAAATGGATTACCTGTTTCATTCATTTTCAAATCTAACAGTTTTCTCTTGCATAATAACTTCGTAGCACTGTTCTTCACTAAATAGATTTCATCAAATGTTTCAATCATCTCTTTGGCTGTCTCTTTCGATAGTATTAATTCAAGTTGATCATTAGTTACACTGTTAACAATATAGTTTTTTGCCTTAATTTCTTTCCTGCTCCAATTTGCTTCGGTAATTTCGTTCGGTCTAGTCGCACTTGACAATACTTCATAACATTCCTTCATTTCTAGGAATAACTTCAATCTAAACTTCCATTTATCGTACCCAGTGCCATTAAATACTTGCAACAAAAATTCATCCTTTTTATCGTTCGCCATTTTATACACCACTGTTCACACCGGAACGCAAAAACTTACTTCTCATATAAAAAACTTCTCGACTTATAGACCGGCCACGTAACCACGGACCTCTGCTACCATGTTAAAATATTGAATGACACTGCGGTACTAATTAATATACTATATTTAACTATAATATTTCGGATATACAAACAGTAGTAAAAACATATTTCAGATAAAACTATTAATTAATTTACATATTCATATCACGCGTACAGCGTACAGTAATGCTGTATTTTACGAACTTGATTGTCATTCTTTCTTGTTTTCTCTTCGTACTACGTACTGCGCACACTCACACTGTCACACAAAACCGCCGACACGAACAGCCCACTTTACACAGCTAAAAGGACATCAAAGACAGTATCACAGTAGATTACAAAAGACATAAATAATATTTAATATAAAAATAGATTCAAAATCATATTTCCAACAATGCCCATAACTTTTTTGTCTTTTGACCTACAGAGCTAAATTTTGGTAGGTGGCACAGCTATAACGATATAAACCAGCTTACCAAATTTGGTTGCCCTTACTTTGTTAATTTTGGAGATATAAATATTTTGCGAAAGAAAACACAAATTTTTCCGGGAAAACCCAGGCGGATTTTCCTGGCTAACAAAATTATCCAAGCGACTTGCAAAAGGAATGTACTCACCAATTTTGACGTTTAAAATCGCAATTTTGACGTTTTGAGGAAAATCCAAATTTATTTTTCTTTGAATGCCTGTAACTTTTTTATCCTTTAACCTACGGAGCTAAATTTTGGTAGGTAACTTGCCTATAATGAAATAAATCCGCATATGAAATTTGGTTGCCCTTACTTTGTTAATTCCGGAGATATAAATTTTTTTCGAAAGAAAACACAAAATTTTCCGGGAAAACCTGGAACGATTTTCCTGGCTAACGAACTTATCCAAGCCATTTGCAAAAGGAATTTATTCACCAAATTTAATCAAAATCGGCCCATTATTTTTTGAGTTATCGGTGTGATACATATATATATATATATATATATATATATATATATATATATATATATATATATATATATATATATATATATATATATATATATATATATATATATATATATATATATATATATATATATATATATATATATATATATATATATATATATATATATATATATATATATATATATATATATATATATAAACTTATAAAAATTTAAACCGACCCCGGATATGTGTTCTGGGGGGCCTAATTAGCGCTCATTTGAAGAAATTTTTTCAAAATTCAAAAGTCGGGATCTCCTCATTAGTGAATTTTTTTTAAGAAAATTCACTAAAAGGAACCCTTCGATTACAGAAGGCTTGATAAAATCGGTAAATAAAAAAAAATGAGATGTATAAACGTTTACAGAAAAGACTGTTCGATCTCTCCTTACAAACACAGTTTAAATCATACAGAAAGATTCTTGCCGACTTGATTAAGGATGCTAAGTCTGATTTCTATAAACGTGAAATCACTAAAAATAAAAACTGTCCTAAACACATGTGGAAGTGTGTAAACAATATTGAGTCAAAGGGGAGCGTCACTAATATCAAGGAGATTAGGATGGGAGACAGAGTCATTAGAGATAGACTTACCATGGCGGAAGAATTTAATAATTATTTTGCAGATGTAGGAGTAAAACTGGCGCAACGGATTAATAGATCTGGAATAAGATCAAGATACAGGACAACAAGGAATAGCATATTTTTAGATAAACCGGAGAAAGAGGAGATAAAAAAGGTGATTGATGAACTGAAGATAAATAAATCACCAGGCATATACGGTATTAACGCAAGTGTGCTAAAAACTTGTTCACAGTACCTAATGGAGCCCATGACGTACATAATTAAGCTAATCTTAGAGACGGGGGTTTTTACCAGAATCCTCAAAATAGCAGTCATAAAGCCGGTGTTTAAAGCTGGAGATAGGTTGGAGACCTCTAATTACAGACCTATATCGTTGATTTCGAATATTTCTAAAATAGTGGAAAAAATGATTAAAAAAAGATTGAACAGTTTTATTCAGAAATACAATTTAATATCACAACACCAATATGGCTTTCAGGAAGGCCGCTCCACACAGGATGCTATAGCGAATTTAACAGTTAAAATTTATAAAGCCCTGGATGAGGCACGACCGGCAATTTGCATTTACATTGACCTTGCCAAAGCATTTGATACGGTCAGCCACCAAGATTTGTTGGAGACCTTGGAAAACATGGGGATTAGGGGAACAGCTCACAGGTTGCTGGAGAGCTACGTATCAGATAGAGAGCAGTGTGTTACCATAGATGGTAACATAAGTACAACAAAAAGGGTGCGTTTTGGAGTACCGCAGGGGACAGTTTTGGGACCAGTGCTGTTTATTTTATATATGAATTCACTGTTTGATCTACGTATCTCAGGGGAAATTACCAGCTTTGCCGACGACACGGTTGTCTTTTATAAAGATGTTCAATGGTCCGCTTTGAAACAGACAATACAGCATGAAATCCCCATTTTACTGGACTATTTTAATGAGACTTTTAACTATTAACCTGAAAAAGACTGTATACTCACCATATGTTAGCTACAGGTCTAGTCTACCTGAATTTACATAAATAACATTCTGTTATAATGGCCGTGATATGACGCTGTCCTCCAGCTCAACTGTCAAATACCTCGGTATTACCATGGATAGTCACCTCAAGTGGGATGCTGATATAAATGAATTGGTTGCCAAAATAAGATATTTAATATATAGATTTAAATACTTTAAAAAATTCTTTGACTTGTACCATCTGAGAATCATGTATTACGCATTGGTTCACACCCATATTAATTACGGGATTATTGCTTGGGGAGCTGTGGCTGATTGCTTCTACACAAGATTAGAAATTGTCCAAAAATGGATACTGAAAGTAATTTATGATAAATGCTATACTTATCCAAATAATGCGTTATTCAGCGAGGCTGGGGTGATGGATCCCAGACAGGCATACATTGTCGCGCTTTTACTGCATTGTCGTAAGGGGGTTTTTGCGAGCAGGCGCGTGGAACATAGTTACGGAACAAGAGGGAATGCGAAAAACTTGCATGTCCCACAAATGAGGAAGACCATTGGTCAACGGTCGCACATTTATCTAGCTCCCAAGATATATAACATAGTGCCAGAGTCCATAAGGGAACAGAACTCCCAAGTTCTTTTTAAGAGCAAAATTAAGTCTTGGATAAGTCAATTACCCAGAGAGGAAACGCATCGGTGGATTGATGCCGGGAGTTACTTTGCCCGTTGATTGTGCGAACTTACATGTTTTTAGATGTCTATGGGAGTGCATGGAAGTGTGTGCGTGTGTGTGGGTGCATGCGTACGTGCGTGCGTATGTGTGTGTGTTAGTGAGTGTATATGAACCTTTCATGTCCATCAATATTTGACCATACTTATGGAGATTTTGTAGTTGCTTCATATTAGTTGATACAATTAAAATGTTCATAATCTCTGAATTTTTAGTTTCTTAAAATGCTGTTTAAATCATTTGCATGTAAGGATACGTCTGTGTGAGGGAGAACAACATTATTATAAAGCTGGTAAATATATCTATGAGAATATAACCCATATGCGGGTTTTCCTTTATGGGTGTTATCATGTTTATTTACCTTCTAAAGTTAAAAGTAAACACTTACAGTATATTATTGTTTGGGTCATTTTGTATTATTTCGTTTGTCATATTGCATGTAATTTTGGTTAATAAACATTATATTATATATTATATTACTATATATTTGAACAACGTGATACAAAATATATACACAATAAATGTACACAATGTATGTTTGGCATGTCAAAAACAATATCCTTGAGTAAACGCACATATAAACTCTATTATAAAAAATAACACCTACACACACACACACACACGCACGCGCGCGCACACACAAACACATAAACTCTTAAATAAATAAAAGTGACACCTTAAAGTACAATCTGGCTAAAACAACACATTTAATCTCACCGAACATATGGGCTAAATAAAAAGACTAACAACAAGCAAACATTAAATATCATCTTTTAAAAATTGTTCAATGCAATAGTAAGATTTTGACTTTAAAAATGCTTGAATTTAATTTTTAAAACTACATCTGCTTAAGTTTTTAAAAACATTAGGCAAATTATTGAAATATTTTATTCCACTATAATAAAGAGACTTTTCAAATCTAGTAGTCTAATGTAAAGGGGGCCTCAGTTCTAAGCGATTTCTGGTAGGGTAAGAATGAATGTCATTATTTCGTTCAACTGAAGAAAGATTGTTGTAAATAAGCAACAAACACTTATAAATATATAGGCATGGTAGTGGCATTGTTATATTTAATAAAAAATGGTCGACAAGACTTGGTTGTTTTAAGACCAAATATTAACCTTAGAATCCTTTTCTGCTGTATAAATATTCGGCCAGACTGGACTGCGCTACCCCAAAAAACCATATGATATGACAACACTCAATAAACAAGACCGTAATAGACCTGAATAATGTTAAGATTTAGTGTGGGTTTCAACCGTAGGATTGCACAGAATGCTGACCTCAAACGCTTAGAGACATAATTAATCTGAACCTCCCATTGAAGATCTTGGTCGATGTAAAGGCCACGAAATTTTGCGGCGGGTGAAAATTGAATGGCATAACTTGTGTCAGCAGAAATGGCCACAGATGTGTCATCAGCATATAAAATAAGCTAATGTTTAAGCAAGTCATTAATAAAAATTAGAAACATCAGTGGGCCCAAAACTGACTCCTGAGGTACACCCAAATTAATAGTTTGTCGAAACTATTCACTTTGTTAAACGAAGTTACTACAGCTGTGAGGAGCCCCCCATTTCAAGTCAGCAGGCTCGATAACCCTGCTGTACGTTATTCTGGAGGAGCCCAGACGAGACCTCCAATTTCACGCAGCACTGCAACACAATCACACAACAGAAGATGCTACGCTTGTGGCGAGTCAGGCCACCTGTCACCTGAATGCAATAATAGAACTACTAGAAATCAGTGTTTTGTGTGCAAATCTGATGGGCACTATGCATCCCAGTGTCCAAAACGTGTCCTTCAACATAGAGGAAGGGTAGCTGAAGAAGGCTATCAACAAGTCACAGCAAATGTTCCGAGGGATAATCAGAGCAGTAATCTAATTTCAGGCATGGAAAATCAGTATGCTCTAGTTTTCAGTAACCAGGATCCAATCCTGCAGTCCACAGCAGAGGGGCAATATGGGAATGACTTCATGGCCATGGCAGAAAATTCTGAAGTTATTGGCTTCGAAGGAGGTGATACTGAAGATAATGTTTCTGAACTGATGTCAGGTAATTGTTACCAAAATAATGTTGATTGGCTTGGTGGCAGAACTGACGGATGAAAGACATGTAGTGTCAAATATTTCAAATTTGTCTGCCAATGTTCCTGCAACTGAAAGCAATTGTTATATTCCTTCAATTTTACTGAACAATGCAAATTGTAATATTAAAGTTAGGTTAGGTTCTAAGGTGAATTCAATTGATGTTAATGGAGTTTTAGATTCAGGGAGCCCAATCTCATTGATACGTGAATCAAAAGTAAATATGCAGGTAAGAAAACCATATACATCAACAGGGACATATATGGGAATCAATTCTTCTCGTATAGAAATAACAGCAATCTAAAATTGTCCTATGTTTGAAATAGGGGCAAAAAGTTTCAGAATTTACAACTGTATGTTGTACCAGATAGTACTATGACTTATGATATTTTGTTGGGTAGAGATTTCCTCTTTAGAAAAGACATAAGAGTAATTTTTGACAGAAGCTCTGTTTGTATAGAAAAAGTTGATCTGGAAGCTGAAAACTTTGAAAAACAATTATTACTCATTGACAATGAAGAATTCTCGAGCATCACTGCCAAGATTAATGATGATCTTCCTGTAAGTAAAAAGGTAGTTATTGATAATTTTTTATTTGAACATTATCGCTTAGATAGGCCTACATCTCCAGCAATAAAGTTTGAGGTGCCAATCAAGCTTGAACCAAATCATATACCATTCCATTTTAAACCTAGACGTTTATCTCATGTAGAAAAAACTGAACTCCGTAAGATTTTAGATGATCTATTAGATAAGGGTTTCATTAGGGAAAGTGAATCCCCTTATGCTTCAGCAATAGTATTGGTTAAAAAAAAAAGTCTGGGGCATTGCGACTATGTGTGGATTACAGGGAGCTAAATAAAATTGCAATTAAAGATAGATATCCAATTTCAAATATTGATGAACAGATAGATATGCTTAGGGACAAAACTATTTAAAAAAAAATTGATTTAACAAATGCATTCCACCAGATCAAAATTCCACCAGATCAAATTAACAGAGGGTTCTGAGAAGTACACAGCTTTTACTTGTTCCTTTGGTTTATTTGAGTTCACACGAGCCCCTTATGGGTACTGTAATTCCCCAGCATACTTTATGTGATTTATAAATTTAGTCTTCAGGCCATTAATAAATAAAGATCGTCTGTGTATTTATATGGACGATATATTAATTGCTTCTAGTAGTTGGGATGAACACATAGAAACTTTGAAGGAAGTTCTTCAGTTGGTTAGGGATAACTTATTAGAAATTAGGTTAGAGAAGTGTGAATTTGCCATGAATAAAATTGATTACCTTGGGTATACTATTGGTCATAATGGCATAGTTCCTAGCGAAGCAGACATAGAGGCCGTTCAGAATTTTCACATTCCTAGATGTAGGAGGGATATTCAAAGTTTCTTGGCTTTAGTTAGTTTTTTTCGAAGGTTTATTGAAGGGTTTTCTGTAATAGCTAAGCCTTTATATGATCTCCTAAAGAAAAATGTAAAGTTTAATTTTAGTGAAGTAGAGCTTCAAGTATTTGAGACATTGAAAGAAGCGCTGTTACAACCTCCAGTTCTTTCCATTTATTCACCTGTAGCTGAAACAGAGTTGCATTGTGATGCATGTGCGACAGGATTGGGTGCAGTTTTAATGTAACGTCAGTCTGATGAAAAATTTCACCCTGTTGCATATTTTAGTAAGCGCACCTCGGAAAGCGAAAGTAAGTACCATAGTTTTGAACTAGAATGCGTAGCCATAATATATGCTATTAAGCATTTTCATGTATATCTGTATGGGATCAGTTTCAAAATTGTCACTGATTGCAATAGCTTAAAATTGACCATGAGTAAGAAGGTCATTAATCCTAGGATTGCTCGCTGGTGCATGTTTTTACAAAATTATCAGTACTCTTTAGAACACAGGCCGGGAGTTAAAATGTCACATGTTGACACTTTGAGCAGATACAACAACGTGTTGATTCTAGAAGCCAATAGCTTTGAACAAAATCTATCCCTAAAGCAGCTGAAAGATCCAGAGATTTAAAGATATTCGTGAACATTTGGAGTCTCAAGAATTACCATTATACAAATTAAACAACAGCTTAGTATACAGGAAATACAAAGGTAATTTGTTGTTCTACGTTCCTAGTATGGAAAATAATGTAATCAGATTATATCACGATGAGGTTGGTCATTTGGGTACAGATAATAATAATAATAATAATTTATTGAACAATATACCTCTTTTTACAAAACAACTTACAATATTAATCAAGAGCCTAATTGAACAAAATTGAACTAATATACATTTCTCACAAAATAACTTACAAGGCTAATCAAGAGCCTGGTTGTTCAATAACGTTAAAAGTCACCTAAGTCGAAGACTTGTTGGTGATACTTGTAACATCATTCTCTCTAAAGATAAGCTAGTGCACACTCTGACACTGTAAAGAAATACAAACAAAAACCAAAACTGCAGACGAACTCCAGCGATTCGCGGAAAATATAAAAAAAACATAACTATGCTTTCTGACTATAGATAAAATCTCTTTTACCAAATGTCTTAAGCCACACTATGGGTAACCTCCACACACACACACACACCCACACATGCGTGGGCCTCACAGGTCAGACGCCAGGCACAAGAAACAACAAAATACAAAGGAAAGACCACTACACCAGCATATTAACCTCCACGACCCTGTGGATTACTTCACGATCTAGTCCAACTATCCACTTTTTTAAACCGACTTTAAAACCTCGAAGTCCATGCTGCTGGCGAATTTGGGCTGGTATAGAATTATATATTCTTACGCAAAGGTAAGCATAGGAACGCTGTGCAATTGTCTTCCTAGCTCTTTCTGTTTTAGATGCGTGTGCGCAGTGTCTTGTATTATAGTTGTGACTCAACTCCTTCAATTCACATCAATGAATATGCTGGTATACAGCAGCATTAAAGTAGAAAAGCTGCCTAATACCCAGCAGTTTTGTCTCAGCGTATAAAACATCCGTAGCATATGTGCGTTCTTTACCATAAATCACCTTGATGAGACAATTTTGAGCAATCTGTAATTGAGATATATGACACCTTGCAGCACCACCCCAAGCTATTATAGCATATTGTAAATGACTCTCCACTAAAGAATAATATAGAGTCCGCAGGTGTTTGATGTGTAGCATCTCTCTCAATACTGCAAATTTTACCATCACAGAGCGAATCTTTTTAGTTACATTTAAAATGTGGTGCTCCCATTTCATGTGTGAATCTATAGTAACACCCAAATACACCGCATGCTTCACACTTTTATCTTCATGCCATCACATATTTCCAAGGTGGTAAAAGTTGGCAAGTTCCTTTCGTAGCATGAAAATGGTATACACACTGTCTTCGCCGCATTTACAGTCAACAATCGGTTTTGAAACCATTCCAGGATTTTTCGAAAATCCGATTCAACTGTAGATTTGAGTATATCCCATGATTCTGCGTTATAAAATATAGCAGCATCATCCGCGTATCCAACTATCTTTCCTAACGATCTAACATAAAAAAGGTCGTTTATATAGATATTAAATAATAAGGGTCCTAGAATGGTTCCTTGCGGAACACCACAGTTCATTTTTACCACATCACTCAGAACACCATTCACACACACCACCTGATATCTGTCAGACAAATAGCTTTGTAAGAGCTGTTGTTGTCTTCCCCTAAACCCAATTTTCTCCAGTATTTCAAGCAATCTTATAATTATAAATATATAAGGTATATAGTTTGATATTTCAACTATATTGGTTTCCAAAGATGAAAGAAAAGATTCGGTCATATATTTCCAATTGTTTATCCTGTTTAACCTACTCCCCTAATACCAGCAGACCTGAGGGAGTGCTGCATAGCATTCCCAAGGGTAATAAGCCCTTCTTGTCCATGCATATTGATCACTATGGACCTTTACAGAAATCTAGCAGTGGCAAAAAATTCAAATTTGAAGTCATAGATGGTTTTACAAAGTTCATGAGGCTGTTTGCGGTAAAGGATACTTCCACTAAATTTGTCATAGACTGTCTGAGTGAATATTTTCGTAGTTACTCTAAACCTATGAGAATTATATCTGATCGTGGATCACGTTTTACTTCATATATGTTTGAAGAGTTCTTGCACCATAATGTTATTGAACAAGTAAAAATTGCAGTAGGCATGCCTAGAGCAAATGGTCAAATAGAGCGGATTAATAGACATCTTACACATATGTTAGGAAAACTCAGCCCAGAAATGAATAAATGGCATACCATATTACATAAAGTAGAACATGCCTTCAATAACACTCTTAACAGATCGACAGGGTACTCGCCAGCATTATTGTTGTTTGGTATTAGCCAAAGAGGCTTAATAGATGATTGCCTTAAGACATACTTAGAATCTGAGTTTGAAAAGAGTAGGAATTTAGAAGTTGTTAGGAAAATAGCATCCAAAAATATTGTTAAAAATCAGGAAATCGGGAAGAAAAGCTTTGATGCTGCACATAAACCACCCAGAGAATTCAAAATAGGTGATTATGTGATGATATTAATATAGACACAACTGTAGGTGTGAATAAAAAATTGATACCAAAATTTAAAGGCCCCTACGTTGTTTCTAAAGTTCTTGCGAATGATGGGTACTTAATAAAGGATATAAAAGGCTTTCAGCAAGCAAGTACTTCATATGAAGGCATACTAGAGTCCTCAAAATTAAGATTGTGGCATGAGAACGATGCTCAGAGGGGTGACTTTTAAGAAATACAGATATTAGACTTTAAAAAAAATTAAAAAGAAAACTGATGTGTTTTTTTATACCTATATTAAGTTTGTACATAATGTTGTGTTTAGTATTAAGTTTCTTCCAAATGTTGTCTTAGTTTATATAATTGTAATTTTAAGTTTCAAATTACTGGTCGTGGGCGCCCAGTTGTCAGAATAGGCGGAGTGGTAGTAAAAAATTAAAATAAAGAAAATAAATTTTAAATTTTCCCGCCACTTGTCAAGAGTTTTGTACTTCGGGCTTGTTCGCATAGGTTCGGGTATCTCTCCTCGCACATGAGAAAGAGAGGCATTCGCGGTTTGGTTTTGTTAGGAGAAGGGTCAATCTGACAAGCTGGGTGCTTTAGATTGAGTTATTGGTTTGTTAAACATAAGTATATTTCATTGGATTGTTTGGATTTTATTTCATGTAACCAGTGCTTGTTTGGTGTATTAAATAACCATTCGGAGTTTTGAAAGTAGCCAGTGTCTTATTTCAGCCTGATACCTTAACCTGCCTGGTGTTCAGCCAATCTACTCGTGTTTAATTTCCTTTAAATTTCCCTACATTATTAATATAGAAATGAACCACTATATCTTAAATCAACACTCACCAGTAAATGGTCTCTTATTACCACCAACCATATAATAATGCAGCATATCAGGTACATTTAAATCTGATAATCCAGAAGGTTTTCCACCTTGTTTCAAAGTAACCAATCCTAACGCTAAGCCTGCAGCCAATGAATATGATTCTCGATCGACACTGTTCTCCATTTCTGGACCAGGTGGTCTACCTATTTCTGACAGCAATACTTCAGTCATATGCCTATGAGCGGTACCCTGATACAGCAAACCCATACCAAGCAATCCAGCAACTTGTAGATTTTGTGGCACATCCAATTCCATAGAAGTTGGAGGTAACAGGGCCTCTACATGTACACTTAGTGTTTTTGTTAGACCAGTGTGGGCGGTACCACGAAAAGCGGCTGAAAGGCCTGAAAAAAAGAGTTTCTGTAGTTTTTTCTTTGAAAAATTTGCTTTTTGTCTAATCAAAAATGATGCTTTCTTTTTGCTTGTGAAATTTACTGCATACATTTTCTTGCAGTCACAGTCTATAAACATAGTAAATTTTAAATAAATAATTTTAAAATATAAAACCATAATATTAGATAATCATATTCTGGAACTTACTGATAAGAAGACAAAAACATTTCTAATATTGCATCTTAAATTATCTTTTTTCATATCAACAAGTGATTGAAAACAAATACTATCAAAGTCAACTATAAAACAATGTAATAAAAACTCTACTAAACTAATAAATCTTAGAAACACAACTACCATAAGCAGGTGGTGAATATGTGACTGAGGGTGAGATTGCAACAAATGGGCTATTTTTCATATACTGAATCTCCCGCCATTGCTGAGTGTAATCAGACAAAAAGTTGTTGTATTAGATGCCCTTAATATGTGCTGGCATCTAGCACTCATCACCTCTAGTGATCTTCCTATGCCAGATGCCTTAAATGAAGAGCATGTTTTTTCACAGTTCATGCAAGTTCTGTGAACTTTGTGTGCTTTATTTTGACCCATGGGAGATGATTTGACTATTTTGATGCTCCCTTCCTTACCCTTCATTGTATTTTGTTGTCATAATTTTTTATTACTTGAATACAATCTTCAGCACAATCTGAAATATTGATTTTTTTCAGGTACAATTTCCACAGAAACATCCTATGATTGATTGATGAACTGATGCAGCTCTAGAAACAATTGAAAAACTAGAGAAAGCGCCCGGTATGCAACCGGTTTTTACGGTAGATAAAGAGAAAATATTTACAGCTCATACCATTGCAATGTCAACTTATGGTTTCCCGATCACTACATTATGCGCGATGTATTGTAAACAGGTCAAAATGTTGCTACCTTCAAGGATAATTTTCTTGACAGGGATTAGGCCAAGACATTCATCCGCTATTACAGGCATGTAATTTCTCAACACACAGCCAAAAATATTACGTACTCATGAGCTGCACTGATGAAAAAGTGATTGACAATTTCTTTTTCAATCTGAAGTGGGAGATTGGGGGTGTCTTCCCTCACAATATTTGGCCCTATAATGAAACTAATTTGGTTGACAACCCTGACAACAACAAAAAATCCTAACACAGACAGCAGTTAAGTACCCAGAACATATAACCCAACAAACACGTTTGTAACCGTTACATGGCAGTGGAAGCTCAATAAAGTATCACCGTAACATTACACTGTTACCTAAAAATGACACAAATGTACTTTGCAAATGGAGCACATTTAGGTAACAAATGAAATATTGCATACCATCAAGTATTATAACACAAAATCTATGTAATATTTTTATGTAACATACACATTATACAAATTTCATGGCGTTCTATAGTTTTAAAGCACACATTGATAACAAGGTAATCTTTTTATTTTACATTAAAAAAGATAATTATCAAACCCAGCTAATGAAATGTGAATTAAGAAAACCTGTTTACCGAAATATGATGTAAACTTTAAACTTCGTCAATAATTTATTTTGTTATTATAATTAGATAAATAAAATAAACGGAAAATAAGTGGAAATACAAATTGACACCTATATGTTCCAGGCATTGTCGTCGTTTTGTTCGGGCAACTGCGCAGAGCGAGAGCGAGTGTTGAGTCTTGATTCTTGATGTTACTGTTTGCTAATAGATGAGTTATGAGGTTATCTTTACTTTGTGCTCGTGTTTGTGATTTATACTGTTTTCTTGTTCCTCATACAAAAGGTAACGTGAAAATTTTGTGGTAAGTATTGGATTTTATTTTTCTGTATTTCTTGAAAGATTACAGTATTTAATATAAGGTTTAAGAATTTATGTTTTGTACATGACTTTATCAACAAAAGTAACGATTCATTGTGAAGAACTACATTAATATGGGTGTTGAATTCTTATTGGTGTTTCATGTTAAAAAGAATTATATTGTACATTTTGAATCTGTGATTGTGTTATCCTAGCGTTTTATGACGGAATGCTAGTTAACCTATATGTTTCAATTGCAGCATCGTTTCTGATCATCATTATCGAAAGGCTGGAAATGACTACACAGCGAATTTACACAAAGCTATTCACTATAACAAGGTCAGTATTGATGCCCGCTAGATCAACCCAAAAATATAATAAGGTCAGAAAGCTCAACGTTTTAAACATTGCCAAAGATAATTAGTATAGTACTTAGTTAGTTTTACATGATCATCTGAGTCATCTGAACTTATTGATTAAATTTGCAACTGTCGTTATACCTACTTATATAGCCAGTTTAAATTTACAGGAGCTGAGTTTTTGACACAAGCAATGACGACAGATTTGTTAAATAATTACAAAAGCAATTTTAATATGGATGATACTACTCTAGTTACAATTTAAAGTTGCAGTTATATTTAATTATACAAAAAAAAATCAACTGATGTTTAGATTTAGTTTTGAATTTCAAATTATGCATAACTTTGACTTAAATGTGAACATTATAAACAATTTTGAAATTAAAATTGAATTTATAAACATTTTAATACAATAAGAATGTATTATATTATATTGTTTTCTTACAAGTGTTTAATAAATCATGTTTTCAATAATTTTCTGTTTTGTTTTTCTAAACTATGAATATGTGTGGTTATATAGACAAAGCTCTACTCCTAACAACAAAATGTAACATGTAATGTTGATGAAATTGTCAATAAATATATCTGATATATATGCCCAACTATGTTACATAGATATATCACGAGAGGAACTATATGCATGACATTTCGTGTTACATGTAACTTACAAGTTCATAACAAGTTACATAAATGATACTTTTGTAAATAACAAAATATTATTTCAGTTATGTGAATGTTACATAACTGTGTTTGTTGGGAAGGAACAGCTCAAAGGCTTGCACATTTACAATAGTATGTAGCAATGCTGTGGGAGACCTAGCCCCCACTTTATGCAAACTATAAGGCAGAAACAATCGGGTCAACTTGGGACAAGAATGGGCAAAGAAAGGGCGAGACACATTCAAATCGAATCAGGCTGGTTAGATAATCAGGTTTTAGTGAATTTTCTTTAAAAAAATGTCTTCAAATGTGCGCTAACTAGGCCTCCTAGAACACATATCAAGGGTCAATTTCGATTTTTATATGTTTTATACATACATACATATATATATATATATATATATATATATATATATATATATATATATATATATATATATATATATATATATATATATATATATATATATATATATATACATATATATATATACACATATATATATATATATATATATATATATATATATATATATATATATATAAATCTTCCTATCCTTGTTGCATCCAAATATTGGACGCGATAATGTAATACCGTTGTAGATTCGAAATCTTCACTCTTTGTTAATTAATTTCAGAAGCAGGATGAGTAACCACTTCTATTCTACCAACCAAGCGTGGCTGCTTTACCCTAAAATATAAAATGGAACTATGTTGATGAAATTGAAAGTGCAGCATTGTTAGTCAGCTAAAGGGAATAAGAGTAGTATAGTTCACGGTACTCGCTGCTGGGGGGCGCTTCAAATATACGGAATATCCGCTAACAGACAATATTTAGCAATCCATATGATTTGGCAACTATGCCCTGTGGAGTTCTGAATCATACAGTGATATGATAAATTTTATTTATTTGTTTAAATTATACAGTACACTAATACAATACTTGTGCTGTACATTAACGTAATTTAATATATAATATTATATCCAAAATTGCTTGTCAGTAAGAATCCAAATTTCGCACTTCAAATTTTGACATACCAAATAAAATTTCTTTTTGCTTCCAATTTTTTCCATCTGATGCCTTATTCGTTGCCTTCATTTACAACAAATCTTCATATCTTTATTTTACTTTTTCATTTACAATTCATCCTAACATATGCATATTTTTGCCAAAATAATCAATTTTATTTAAGACCAAAAATGACACTAGAATTTGACGTTGCTCATGTCTAATGCGAGAATATTATTCAGCATAATACAATTATTAGATAGATATGATAATACGGCTACCTACCTATTGCTTCCATACCATATCGTCAATACGTGTGGAAGTATGGCATCGGCAACAAAAATTTCAAAAAATTTTTTTCGCTTAAACGTCGTAAAAAGTATCAAAACATATAGAAAACATGATTTGGGAACGAAAATTGTTTTGTCTGCCAGTCTGTATGTCTGTCTGTTTGTAGCCAGATAACTTTGTAACGAACTGACATATCGTCTTCAAATTTGGTATACAGTTAGCACCCGACAAACAGAGGGTTCAGATTGTTTTTGGGTAAAATAGGTCCACAGGTAGGGGATGAATGGGGGGTGATTTGGTGAAAATTGACATTTTTTTGTTAAAACCTGAGTAATATCACGTTTTAGGGTTTGTTTATTGGAAAACTTTCAATTTCATCAAATACCTGGTATTCTATGCTGAAACTAAATTAGGCGTAAAAAGCCCCAAAATATATAGAAAACCTGATTCTGGAACGAAAATTTCTTTGTCAGCCTGTCAGCCTGCATGTCTGTACATCTGTCTGTTAGTAGGCGTAATAACTTTCGAACGAATTGAGATATCTTCAACTTTGGTATCCAGTTAGTACCTGACAAAGGAACGCTTCAAATTGTTTTTGGGTAAGATCACTTCAGGGGGTAGGAGATAAATGAGGGGTGATTTGGTAAAAATTGACCCTTTTTCCTTAAAACTCGAGTATAATATAACGTTTCAGATGCTCATTGGTATAGGAATATGAATACGTATCTTATTTGTGGTCAAGTAATGAACCCTACATTCATTTCATGAGAATGTCTTTCTGTGAAGAGTATCACAGCTATGTGGAAGTTTCGATTCAATTTGCAGACCTCTTTTTGCACTGTCACGCACATGACATTATGTGGTGAGTACAGTCGCAACATAATAATATTTTGCTGCGGTACAGTGAGTTTCACGTTTCATCAAATCTTAACTCCTTAACAAATTACAAAACTAGTTTTTTTATTAGATTTTATGAATGTATTTTAATTATTTTTTTGTGCATACAGTTAGAAGTAATTTTTATGATCAGAATACTACTGTGATATGATGATGAAATCATCTTTATGCCTGTTACCCCGCTCTAAATAACTTCTCTACTTTTCAAGTTTTTGTTGCGCCAATGTTAATTAAGGGCGCCCATTAATTGCACTTATTTTGTGCTTATACATTTAATATAAAAATAAAAAAGTCTGGACGCAGCAAGTGCCTTAGGGTACTGAATTTTCATGAAAATGTTTTTAGTAACAAATATGTCTGTCTTGTAAAGAAAGCAGGCATGCAATTTGGTTACCAGTATAACCTATATAGTAGAAACAACGTACCATATTTCATCAAAATTACTTTATCGTTTGAAGATGTACAAAAATTTTCCGAAAATAAACTTAACATGTTCCCGAAAAAACTGGTTCCTGGCCAACGAACATTAGATTAATAGCAAATTGAGGTATTGAAATTTGAAACTTTAATAAAAATTCGCTACCATACTGCACTTGCTACGTCTAGTAAAAATTGAAATCGGTTGCAGAAAAGAACAAGCACTTGTGAAGCCACGGGAAAAGTCTATGGCTGTATTAAGTATGGAACAGTTTCACTAAGTTAGGGCAATAACAAACAATAAGATGTGCTATTCAAATTGAATTAAGCCTTAAAAAAGTTTTCATCACGTCCTAATTGAATTTGTCATACAAAAACTCGCTAAAAACTTCATCGGAATTACACAATCTGATCAGACAACGGTAATAATGAAATAAGACTAAAAAAAAAAGTGAAAGTCACTAACTGAAATTAGAACGTGTGTTATAGGAGTCCATTATTAAATCCACACTGCTTCCTTTACCTTTTGGCTGATATCATCATGACAGATCTATGTACTAACTTGTATATACTCTAGTATATTAATTTTCTAACGTCTTGATTATTTACACCATCCAATTTTTGTATAAAATTGATTTTGTTCTCATATTTTAACGAAATGAAAGAAAATTAAGACTGAGACACAGATCTAGGAGCTTGTTAGTCATTTTGAGCCATATTCCTAACTTAATCGGAGGCTCGTAATTTCTTTCTCTTTTAACCTAGAGATCTAAATTTTGGTACCACGGATACACTTTATGGCAGAAACCATGGCATTTAAATTTTCGGAGATATGAATTTTTTTCTAAAGAAAATCCAAAATTTTCCCTGGTTCGTTTTTCCTGGCTAACGAACTTATCCAAGCCATTTACAAAAGAAAGGTACTCACCAAATTTGAACAAAATCGGCCCATTGTTTTTTGAGTTATCGGTGTGATACATACATACAATACATCCATACAATATATATATATATATATATATATATATATATATATATATATATATATATATATATATATATATATATATATATATATATATATATATATATATATATATATATATCTGTGTGCGCGCGCGCGCGCGTGTGTGTGTGTGTGTGTGTGTGTGTGCGTGCGCGCGGGTGTGTGTGTGTGTGTGTGTGTGTGTGTGTGTAATTTTGATCAAATTTGAATTTCTTTTATAAAGTAGTCACCTATAAAACAAAAGTTCGAGACGCAGCAAATGCGTTATTGTAGCGAATTTTCGTAAAAATATTTTTAAAGGAAAATATGTCTTGTTTTTACAAGAAGGACATTTGGTTGATAGAACCTATATAGTTCTAATAATGTACTATATTTCATTAAAACAGCTTTGTTGTTTCAAAAAGTACAAAAATTTTCCAAAAATAAACTTTAGAAGTTCCAGAAAAACAGGTCCAATTTTCCTGGCCAAGGAACCTCTTTAAGCTATTTACACACCTGACAAGATATAACAGCTTTGGGACCAATTTTGAACAAAAAACTTATGATAATTTCTTTTACATAAATTGCCTTCAGTAATGTTACACTACATTATATTTTTCACAAAAATTCGACTTTTTTTTTACAATAACTTACTAAACATTTATTAATAATTACCAACATTTCACAAAAATCTTACAAAAAATGATTTCTACGGAAACATTAAAAACATTTCAGCGAAAACTTTTCAAATTCAGCCACTATTTAAGAGTACCTGTATATGGCAGCTCGATTTTTTTCGACAAGTAATACAAAGAAAAAGCTCTCTGAATGTGTCATTTCCATGGGCCTCCGCTATCTATTGATATAAACGCCATATCACAATTTGTGATATGCATTTGAAATATGTGCTAAAAACGTGAAAAGTTGCAAAACAATTGAAATAACGATGAACGATTTTTTTTCCTTACAAACATGCATTATAATTTGATGGAAAACACAAAAATGCAACAACATAAGGGGTGTTCTATTAAAAAAATTAAGCGTGTATCACCAACGACTTAAGGGCCGGCCTGTAATTGTCAAAATAAGTTGACAAGATACAGCTCAAGACACCCTATAATTAACATATATACTTTTTCCCCATATCTTATATAATAACGGATATATTGAGATTTACCCTAGAAATGCGTCACCCTGTATTGGTGTAAACAGGCAAAAACTGAAACTGATCCTGTATATGGGTTTTAGGGGTTCTAGTTCGCGCTCATTTGAAGAAATCTTTTTAAAATTCATAAGTCGCGGTCTTCTTAATAACAAATTTTTTCTACGAAAATTTGCTAAAATATAGACTATTAAATCATAAACTCTATAGCAGAAACTATTGCCAAAGCATCAGAAAGAGGATCTATTGAAATGGATTTTCCAAAAATATTTTAGTAAAATAAAGGACAGTGATGGTTGAAGCTGAAACTTAAGGCTTTGTGAAACACACTTATTAAGAGATTTTTTAGACATAATCCGTATTTGCTTCGTTGTCTGAAAATTGCAAATTTTGACGTTTCAAATCGCGACTTTGACGTTTCAAGAAGAAAATTTATAAAATTTTTAAAATATTTTTTTGCTACTTCTTGACACTTTTGCGCCAAGAAAACTTAACCGTTGTATGTAATATTCAATTGGTTTTGTTAATCACACAAAATATTTTGTTCTTGTGCTTTCCGTTAAACACCAGTGGCACCCAATTTTTTTTCTTTAAATGACTATAACTTTTTTTTTACTAGAGATTTGAATTTTGGTGTGTAGGGTAAGTTTGATAGTACAAACGTAAATGTCAAATTTGATTGCCATAGCTCTGTTATTTTCGGAGATACAAAAATTTTCTCGGAAAAACTGGTCCGATTTTCCTGGCTAACGAGCCTATCCAAGTCACTTGCAAAAGGAAGGTACATACCAAATTTCATCAGAATCGGCCCATTCTTTTTTGATCGGTGTGATTTTGCTATATACATATATATATATATATATATATATATATATATATATATATATATATATATATATATATATATATATATATATATATATATATATATATATATATATATATATATATATATATGACATCAGTCGGGAAAGTTAATATTTGACAATATCGCAAGATAACCACTAATATATTTACAAAATTGTCCACAGCGCCATATATGCACTGGTTTTCCATGTCATATGCTACCCTGAGGATTCCATTCAAAGGTCATTTTTTGCAACACCAGTATTCAGTCTACTCAAGTTATGCTCAACCCAACCAATTTTATGAGACCACTTAGCCCCTGTATTGATAGGTGGTTGGTAATATACCATGGAACTGAGCGGTCATGTTTTCATAATGCTATTCCGGTATCTATTGTGAAAAAAACCTGCAAGCAACTGATTACATGTTCCACATTTCATAATTTAAAAAATGAACTTTGCACTGGCTTTCAATATTCCAAAGTTCATGTAGTGTAAACACTCAAATTCCAAATTGTACCAAGGAGACCAAAAGCTTGATGCCCCTTTTTTCACGTGGTGGGTAACATTTACTGAAGTTTTTCCATCTGCAGTGTTATACTCTGTCTAGGTACGTGAACTCATCTACTTGTAAATCTAAATTTTTATTCAGTCTAGGGTACACTTCACCTTTTTCTCTATTTTTTTCTTTTTATGACCTGCAGCCCCACAAAATGTTTTTTGTTAACATCGAAATCTTTCATCCTAGTGCCCCAGTAACAATTATTACTTTTAAAAGCATTAAACTCAATTTTTTGTTATCCTAGAAACTTAAAATGATAACTTAAATTTTCCCAGAGGAAATTGGAATCGTTGAGCTGGCAATGAACAAATAAATATTTAATGAAAATCTTGAAAAATATTATTTACTTCTATTTCTTTAAGATAACCTAATTTAATTTTTCATATCTGCAAATTTACTTACCGAGAAGAATACCAATACTGGTCATCTCATGAACTTTGCCCAAGTAATCAAATGTGTTTAACACAGCTAAGTTTTTGAGGTGTCCATTCAATCCTAGTGCCATTAAAAATCCAGCATGTTCCATTAGCTGATCATTCCTGGGTGTTCCACTTGGTTTGTTGAATATAATCCAGGTACTGTCTATGTTATGTGCATCTGGAGTAACCCTCAAACCATTAGCAACTCCATTATGGAATTGAGGCCACAAACTCATATTAGCGGGAGTATCTATGTGGGTTAATTCAATAGTTATGCCCCTGGGTGGGGCTTTGCCTGTAAGGCACAAAGGCGAGGCTGGTAAAGGTTCAGTTACCACAGGGGTGGCGGTTCGAAGAGTAAACATTCCTCTGGAAAAATGCATAGAAACAACATAATTATGACAATATCGGGACTGCAGCATTCAGCATTGCCAAATGCAGAACAAATTTAATGTTTTTAGGCAGTGTCTACATACTAGGACACAAGTTACTACAATCATATTAAGTTCATTTTGAAACAACTTATATCTTGCGATTTTCTCAACTAATATTTCAGATAAGGGTGGTTTTCTTGAGCGGGTTTTTATATGTAACCAAGATGTGCCATAAGCTAGCGACATACGATTGTAGTTGGTTGTGGTGGCGTCTCTACCGCAAATGCAAATTTCCGCCGAAAAGTTTCACCGCATTAATAACTAGCACATTACAGCACACTTTTTTGAATAAAATATTTATGGACGACATCTCATAAAAGGAAGTTAGTTTATTAGTGTGACCATTTGATGTGTACAGAATTGTACTAAATTTGTCCGTTATTTTGAGGGTGTGTATATTATGCCTTAAGTCCAACGTCTTGTTTGACTTCTAATTTGTTCATATAATAATATAACCTTTATTTCTTAGTAACAGTACATAATTTTAAATATTCATATAGCTTTACTACATACGAATAAAGGATGCTAAGTATCCCTATCTTACAGAAACCGAAGCTTGTATGTAAGGAAATAGAAAATTACATATAACACATAACATTGTATCTCCATGGAAAAAATACACATATACAGCACATAAAAATACAAAGATATAAATCAAATGTGCACCGAAATTTATCGATGTTCCATTGTTCAGAGACAACAGCCTAAAATTTCAAATATAACATAAACTAAAATATTGTATAACCAAATAAGACCAAAATTGGAGAACCGCAAAAATACATTACAAATAAAATTACAAATAATCTAAATTAAAATAAATAAAACTATAAAAACATAGCGCCAAACAAAGTATTACTATATATAAATAAAAATAGAACCAAACGCCACAACTTAAAAAATTGTTAAAGTCTAAAATATACTATACTAAAATTAAACAGATTCAAACTCAGTTCTGCCTACTGCACTGAAATATATAAATAAAAGAGAAAACAATCACAAACTAACTTAAAAGCAACATAAAAAAATTATATAATACATGACGCGATGACAAAACCAAGAAACATGGATAAACAGGAGCCCTGACAACATTGACAATGCAGTACGCACCCAACCGCATGATCCTTAACCATTGAGGTCAAGATGTAGCTTGCTCCTATCCATCCCAATAATCCAGCGTTTAATAAACCTCTTGAATCCATCGAAACAAAGATTTCTAATCTCCCCAGAAAGCTGACTGTAAAACTTTGTTCCTTTGTCTAAGAAGCTTCTCTTACCCACGTATTTTATTGGTCTTCTACCAACAAAGTATTGACATCTCGTGTTGTATGTGTGTTGATGGCGATTCAACCTACTGGGGTTTCCATGCACATAAATCAAACATTTTAACACATATAATTGTCTAGTATCCGTTACATGTGCTTCCTCAAACAATGCCTTAGTGAGATATATCCTCAATCTACCATAAATTAATTTAAGCACCATTTTTTCACTGTATTAAGTTGGCCCAAGCAATTATCAAGTGCACCTCGCCAGCCAATCATTCCGTAACATATAATACTCTGCATGAGTGACAAATACAAAACTCGCAGAATGCTAATGTCTAGGAAACGTTTCAGGTATTTGAATCTGATTATCAGGCTTCTTATCTTTTTTAAAACATCAGTAGTGTGGAAATTACATCTTAAGTGGTGATCAAGCCTTACACCCAGATAAGATACCGAACATTCTCTGGTGACAGTAATTGCATATCAGTTTCCAATAAACACAAGATAGTTAAACCACTCACATACAAAGATAAAGCCAGAAACTTTGTTTTGTTGGTATTAACTGTGAGCATGTTGTAATCAAACCATTTCTTTACTTCGCTTAACTTACTTTCAGCCTTTATCTTTAAATCAGTCCATGTTTCATCTTCACAATAGAGAACAGTATGGTCAGCATAGCTTATAATATTTTTATCATCGAGTGAAGTAAGTAGATCATTCAAGTAGATAATGAATAGCACTGGTCCTAAATTAGAGCCCTGTGGAACTCCTCAGTCAACTGTGGATATATATCAGAGGTCATGTATTCAAAGACCAATCTATAAGTATTGTGAATGTTAATTAACATATAATGAAGATATCCTATATACCATATTATATACATTTGTTTGGTTGATAGCTTAAAAACAGATGCCACTAAGCAATTGTTTGTTTTTTGTCATCAGAGAATTCCAAAGTTAAATCCACACCTCAGTGCTCACTCATAACTAACTTTTTTTGAGTGGGACAAATTGGGGGGTGAAAGTTTCTCTGAAGGGATTCCTTCTGTTGTTGTGATGCTAGTAATGAATCTGTTTATGAAGATGTAGATTTTATATAGGTATATGTACTTTCATTTCATTTCTCAGTTATGTCTCTGTTTACTCTGTATATCAAATTACAATTGTTAAAGACATCAATTATTACAATGACAGAATCACTAATAGCTCTAAAATTTAAAAAAAAAATTTCTCCCTCAGGATCCAGTCTGCGGCCTCACCGCCTCGATAGCACTGCAACCTTTGGTTTATTGTTCAAATTTTTATTGCAAATGATATTTCGTAGTAACCTACTGCATTTTCATATTAATTTTTATTATAAATTATTGAAGAAATTTGGATTTTTCAAAACAACTTCGTGAAAATGTGTACAATTAAACACGTTTACAGTTTGTTAGGTAATGTAGGATAATTTGAATTTGATGCAATAACCAATTTCAAATTAAACTATATTCAAAATTTGCAGTTTTGGAACCGTTTACTGTTTGACGGTGTGCAGGTTAGATTAGGTGAGACGTGCACAGAAATTTGCATTTGCAGTAGACCCGCCCCCACAACCAATTACAATTGTGTATCACTAGCTTATGACACACCTTGGTTACATATAAAAATCTCGCCTTTCTTGATGATAAATGTCCTAAAGTATAAGTGAATTAGCAAAAAAAACAATAGTTATATTTAGGATGCTTTAAGCCAATTACAAACTTACATTAAAGTAATAAAAGAGATACATTGTTTTCAAAAATCTTAAAACACAAACATTAAAAAATCTCGAAGTTTTCCAAACTGGTTAATTTTATAACAATTGTATGTCACATAACGAGGTCTTCAGCGCGATGCTTCTGAAACTTATGATGTTTGAAAATTCAAAGGTTAAAATCATATGGTAATAAGTTTAGAAGTTTTTAAAAGATGATGGCGGCAGATTTTTAATAATTTTATTTCAAAGCATAGGGCAGTAAAAGAAGTCATTGTAGAAATGTTGGTAGAAGGTGGTACTTAGTACTAAATACAATGGCAAAAAAGTTGAAAATGTGATTAATTAATATGATCATTTGGGAAATAGATGTTGTGTAATAGGATATTTATTAAAATTGGGCTTTAATACAAACAAAATTAATGCTTTTTTGCATAGCATGTTATATATATATATATATATATATATATATATATATATATATATATATATATATATATATATATATATATATATATATATATATATATATCTTTAGGAATATTGCACTACACTGTAATCACTTTTAAATATACACTTTATTTGTTTGCTGTACGTTTGTGATTTCTTATTGGTTTGCGTGGACTGCAGTTTCGAACCGTCCCGGTTCATCATCAGCACGCTACTGGCTGCTATCGCTCCTGTCTGGTCTACGTCGGAGATTGTAGGTGGCGCATGTGCCGTGAGCTTCTATTGGTCGGTTTCCTGTTCTCTGATTGGTTGTGCCTTCGGACTGTGTCGTGTGTATCGGTCTCCTGTCTTGATCACTATGGTTTAATAATTTGTCTATTTGTATGGCCTTTATTAAGTTTTGTTTAAATGTTTGTACTTGGATTTGTTCTGGCATTAATTGTTTTCTATTGTTTGTTTGTTGAATGTAGTATTGTTCCCAGATTTCCATTTTTTTGTGGTCTTTAACATGTTTTATTAGTTTTAATTGGGTGATGTCTGGTTTTCGGTGTTTTGTGTCGTGAATGTGTGTAGCTACGTTTGATTTGTAGCTAGGTATGTGGATTTTATCCAATGCTGTTATATGTTCTTTGAATCTTGTTTCTATTGATTTCTTTGTCATTCCTATATATTTTTTATTGCATGTGTTACATTCTATTTGATATATTCCGTTTAATTCATGTGGGTTGTGTTCTTGTTTTTTATTTATTTTGTTTATTATTTTGTTATTGGTTTTGTAGCTCATTTTTAAGTCATATTGTTTGAGTGTTTGTGTTATTTTTTTGATGTGGTGGTTATAAGTGAATGTTGTGTATTTTGTGTTTGTTTCTGGTGTTTTGTTTTCGGTTTTGTTGATTTGTTTGTTTTTGATTTGTTTTACTAGTTTTTCTATTGTTTTGTTGTTGTATCCATTTCTTTCTACTATTTGTATTATGATGTTGTACTCCTTTTCTCGTTCGTCGTTATGAAGTGGTATATTTAGCATTCTGTTTATTAAGTATCTGTATGCGGCCATTTTGTGTGTATGTGGGTGTAGTGAGTGTTTAGGTATAGTGATGTCTGTTTGTGTGGGTTTTCTGTATATTTTGTATTCAATCTGGTTTTCTTTTCTGATTAGTGTTAAGTCTAGGAAGTTTATGGTGTTGTTTGATTCTTTTTCTATTGTAAATTTTATGTTTCTGTTAATTTGGTTTATTTTTTCGAGGATATTGTCTATGTTGGTTTTTTGATTGTCGTATATTATTAATATATCATCGACGTATCTTATCCATTTGATGTTTGGGTCTGTCTCTTTTATGATGGTGTTGATTTTATCTTCTAACTGTTGTATGTATATTTCTGCCATAATGCTTGATAGTGGAGATCCCATTGGTAGTCCATCTTCTTGGATGTAGTATTCTCCGTTGAACTCAAAGTAATTTTGTTTTAATATGATGTTTAATATTTCGCTAATTTGTTGTTTTTTGTTGTTATTTTGCATTTTATTTTCGATTATATTTGTAGTTTCGTTAATTGGTATATTGGTGTACATATTTGTTATGTCAAATGAGGCAAGTCTTGTGTTTTTGTTTATGTTTATATTTTCTAGTTTATCTACTAGTTCTATGGAGTTTTTTATGTTAAATTTGTTTTCTAGTTGTAATTTTTGTTTTAGTACTTGGTCCATTTCTTTTGCTATTTTGTATGAAGGTGCATCTTTGAAGTTGATGAGTGGTCTTATTGGGTATCCCGTTTTGTGTATTTTTATTATTCCTGTCATTGGTGGTGCTTTAGGGTTGTTGTTATAATAATGTGTTGTTTTTTGGTTGAATATTGTCTTGTGTTTTTTTATGATGTTTAATATTTGATTTTGGAATTTTTTCGTTGGGTTTTCGTTCAGTTTTTTGCATTTGTTTGTTGAGATGAAAGTGTTTGTTTTTTCTATATAGTCCTGTGTTTTTATTGCTATTAGTGCGTCACTTTTATCTGTTTTTGCTATTGTTATGTTGTTATATGTGACTTTGTTTCTTATTTGTTTGATCATTTTTTCCTGTGTATGGTTTTTTGATTTAGTCTTGTCAATGATCAAACAAATAAGAAACAAAGTCACATATAACAACATAACAATAGCAAAAACAGATAAAAGTGACGCACTAATAGCAATAAAAACACAGGACTATATAGAAAAAAACAAACACTTTCATCTCAACAAACAAATGCAAAAAACTGAACGAAAACCCAACGAAAAAATTCCAAAATCAAATATTAAACATCATAAAAAAACACAAGACAATATTCAACCAAAAAACAACACATTATTATAACAACAACCCTAAAGCACCACCAATGACAGGAATAATAAAAATACACAAAACGGGATACCCAATAAGACCACTCATCAACTTCAAAGATGCACCTTCATACAAAATAGCAAACGAAATGGACCAAGTACTAAAACAAGAATTACAACTAGAAAACAAATTTAACATAAAAAACTCCATAGAACTAGTAGATAAACTAGAAAATATAAACATAAACAAAAACACAAGACTTGCCTCATTTGACATAACAAATATGTACACCAATATACCAATTAACGAAACTACAAATATAATCGAAAATAAAATGCAAAATAACAACAAAAAACAACAAATTAGCGAAATATTAAACATCATATTAAAACAAAATTACTTTGAGTTCAACGGAGAATACTACATCCAAGAAGATGGACTACCAATGGGATCTCCACTATCAAGCATTATGGCAGAAATATACATACAACAGTTAGAAGATAAAATCAACACCATCATAAAAGAGACAGACCCAAACATCAAATGGATAAGATACGTCGATGATATATTAATAATATACGACAATCAAAAAACCAACATAGACAATATCCTCGAAAAAATAAACCAAATTAACAGAAACATAAAATTTACAATAGAAAAAGAATCAAACAACACCATAAACTTCCTAGACTTAACACTAATCAGAAAAGAAAACCAGATTGAATACAAAATATACAGAAAACCCACACAAACAGACATCACTATACCTAAACACTCACTACACCCACATACACACAAAATGGCCGCATACAGATACTTAATAAACAGAATGCTAAATATACCACTTCATAACGACGAACGAGAAAAGGAGTACAACATCATAATACAAATAGTAGAAAGAAATGGATACAACAACAAAACAATAGAAAAACTAGTAAAACAAATCAAAAACAAACAAATCAACAAAACCGAAAACAAAACACCAGAAACAAACACAAAATACACAACATTCACTTATAGCCACCACATCAAAAAAATAACACAAACACTCAAACAATATGACTTAAAAATGAGCTACAAAACCAATAACAAAATAATAAACAAAATAAATAAAAAACAAGAACACAACCCACATGAATTAAACGGAATATATCAAATAGAATGTAACACATGCAATAAAAAATATATAGGAATGACAAAGAAATCAATAGAAACAAGATTCAAAGAACATATAACAGCATTGGATAAAATCCACATACCTAGCTACAAATCAAACGTAGCTACACACATTCACGACACAAAACACCGAAAACCAGACATCACCCAATTAAAACTAACAAAACATGTTAAAGACCACAAAAAAATGGAAATCTGGGAACAATACTACATTCAACAAACAAACAATAGAAAACAATTAATGCCAGAACAAATCCAAGTACAAACATTTAAACAAAACTTAATAAAGGCCATACGAATAGACAAATTATTAAACCACAGTGATCAAGACAGGAGACCGATACACACGACACAGTCCGAAGGCACAACCAATCAGAGAACAGGAAACCGACCAATAGAAGCTCACGGCACATGCGCCACCTACAATCTCCGACGTAGACCAGACAGGAGCGATAGCAGCCAGTAGCGTGCTAATGATGAACCGGGACGGTTCGAAACTACAGTCCACGCAAACCAATAAGAAATCACAAACGTACAGCAAACAAATAAAGTATATATATATATATATATATATATATATATATATATATATATATATATATATATATATATATATATATATATATATATATATATAAAATTACTATTTTCTATTATATACATACAACACATCTCTGAAACGGAAAAGAAATTTTCTAGTCATAAAACAAAAACTTGAAATGATCATAATTGATCTAATGTAAGTTTTTCATTGAACCTTTATTATTTTGGTGTGTGTGTGTTGATATATATATATATATATATATATATATATATATATATATATATATATATATATATATATATATAATTACTATAGTAAATAAAAAATGAAACCTCAAAAGTATCTCAACAAAAGCACTTACTAATTGTAAATTGACAACAGGATAAAATATCATATATTAAACCCAATTAATTTTCATCACCTCAAAACACTCACCTCCAATTGCAGCCACAAAGCATAACAGAAATAGTAATTGCAATATCTTACCTCCCCACTGGTAATGCCATTGTTCTTGTACATATTGCAAACAAATGTTTCTCTTCCTCATCTATAAAATCATGGTCTGATACATCTGGTCTTTGTACCAGAACGATGGGAACTGGTTTTGAACTTTGTAACATTTTTCGCACTTCAGAAACTCTAACATCATCAGGAAACCTTAATTTCATCAGGGGATTATCAACATCATCCATTCCATCTTGCAAATCAATATCACTTTGCTTGATTGTGGGCACAATTTCCTGTAGTTGACTGGTACTATACATTCCATATGTGTCAGTATTAGTTTCAGGCCTTTCCTATTGAAAATACATTTTTGAAGTAAAAGACCAAAATAATAATAATAATAATAATAATAATAATAATAATAATAATAATAATAATAATAATAATAATAACTGCGGAAGGGCGAAACAGACACAGAACATCAACCGTGACCGACAGATGACTAATAAAAATCAGAGAGAGAATTGGAGGAGACATGTGAAGACGAGATTCCAGAAAGAGCTGAAGCCCAAGTCGAGGAAGAAGCACTGACATGGACAATATGTGGGTAGAATGTCAAGAGACGCCAGTGATAAACTCAGGACTCAAGAGACACCAGCGATAAACTCTAGACTGATAAATCGCTGATCTCTAGCAACATTACAGCAGAAACAGGAATCTCATTATTACTGCTCAGGATCAAGCTTTGAGAATGTCTCACTACAAAAAGAGATCTTGGGGGTGGTCAGCGATGGAAAGCATATAACCTGCAAGGAGAACCAGGAGACAATTGATCACATAGTGTTGAGCTGTGCTATGTTGGAAATGGAAGAATATGTAGGCAGCTGATAAAGGAAACACGCTGTGGCTACAAATATAAGCATATGCAATGCAAAAATTAATAATTTTATTACTGCATAATATTTAACAGAAATTAGGAGACCCAGAAATTCCTTTCAAATAAAGCTTAGAAATAAGCTTAAAAATATATCTTTATTTAGTGAATAAGAAAATAAATCTATTTGATATAAATCAGGTTTCTTGACAAAATCTGGAATTCATAAATTAGCTTGTACACATTGTAATGCAGTCTCCATTGGTTAAACTTCTAAAAGTTTTAATATCAGATATAAGGAACCTGCATATAAGCGATATTCAACATAGACCAACAGTAAATAACCACATAGAGCCATCACATTTTGTAAAAACAAGCGCAAACTTACTTTTTTGAAGCTTTAGAAGTAAAAAAGCAGATACACAACAATAACTACCTTGTTTTGTATGAGCAAACTGATATGATGGAGTCCCCTTTCTTGGAAACGTTTCTCTCTATTTAATTATATCAAGCAAAATATGTCTAACTATATTAAAAATTGTTGTAATAATGTAATAGGTTGATGTATGCCCATATTTTCGTTATATAGAACCTGCTTTATATTGATGTTATGTTTAATTAGTTATTTTATTATTATGACTGTTGTCGTGGTTATTATTGTTATAAGTTGATTTAGTTTTCATGTTAACTATTGACATACATCACATAGACATTTTAAAGACGTCATTTGTCATTTCTATTTTATTTTATTATTAGAACACATTGTTTGATCAAAACACCCTAACATGGCAATGCATTTCTATTTATAGTTGTCATGAATGCGTATAAAAATTAAATTTTATTCTGTTGTACGATTCTGTAAAAGGATGAAACCAGTTACAGAGAAGAAAACAGACACTTGTGAAACCAGAGAAGAAGTCTTTACATCTGTATATATTATGTGTCAGGTCATTTATATAGATGTATGGGACTAAGTGCTGAACCCTATGGAACTCCGACTTGTAGTTGAACAGTACCAGGTGTTTTGTTGTTTCAACTTACTATTTGTCTCCTATAAGACACATGATTTTGAGATGTCCAAGGCCCCTTACACCAGTAAAGTTTACCAAGCAATAATAATTGATAACTGACTGTATTAAATACACTACTTAAATCCAAAAAGGTTATTTATGTTTCGTTTCAAAACCTTTTAGGGTGCCCAGAACTACATGAGTCAATGAAGATACTGTAGAGCTAGAATTATATACACATTGTGGTGATTTATTGGAAGAAAAATCAAAGAATTCCACAATTATCTTCTTTATTACTGTTTGAAATGTATTTGATATGACATGTAGATAGAATATAAATTCGTAAATAATAGACAATTTGCATGTTTGTTTTTTCTTATCACATCTGATAAACATCCCACAAAGATGATTTTTATAATTTTTTTCATTTCACATACTACAAAAATACCGATGCAAAAAATATTTGAAAATGCGAATTTCATAATTGATTTCAAACACTGGCATGATCTGTGACGTCACTGGACGGTAATGTCAACAATGACAATGAGCTTGATTCTCTGTGTTTACATCCTATGTTGCAAGCTATTGATTGAATATTGGCTTCTACACATGATTTTATTTGATAATATGAAACGTAAAGCTTATAAATACTGCAATGTGTACAAATACGACTATAAAAACTCCAGATAAACTATTTTTGATTGTTCCAAAAGTTTCTCAAATTAGAAAGCAATGGTGCAAAGTTATAAAGCGGGATGAAAGGAGAAATCCACAGTTATCTGAGAAAACCACCTTGTACTGTTGTGAAGACCATTTTGATGTAAGTACCTCCTCATTTTCACATGGACTATTAGTGATATAAGGTTAAGTTTCTTATCATACGTTATTAGGTTAGGTTGTAATTTCCATGTGGTCAAGATTGACGTATTATTTCAGTTAGAACAAGATATGGACAATTTTTGGCGACATAAACTCATAGGGAATGTGAAACTGAGATCGAAGAAACATGTAGAACCTCACATTTTTTATTTCCAACGGCGTAATGAAACATCTCCAGTCGAAAGAGCAGCAGCTTCAAAAAGAAATAGAACGAGTTTGGTTGAAGAAGCTTTTGGAGAAACTTAAGCTGCAACAACAGGAAAGAGTTCTCTGGTAATAATGGAAGACACTTTACACTATTCAACAAGAAGAAACACATTAAACCAAAAAAATTCACCACGCTGTTTGGGAAACAAGCGACTGTACTTATCATATGATAAGGCAAATGAAAGCACGGCATTTATTCAGTGTCCAAGTACGTCACGACAACAGAATCTTCGTGGTCACATGATAATGATTTGAAATTTTTTGGTTTTAAAATTCTTTTTCTATCCACTACATATGTTTTTGGGTATTTTCATGTAAGTAATAATGTTCCATGTATAAAAAACTATTAGGTAAATGTTAAATTAATTTAATGGAAAACCTAATGCAAATTGTCTATTGGTACAAAAGTTTGATCACCCATTTTAAAAAGATGAACTACTTTCGCCAGTTACATATGTGTAATGCAATAAAATACAGGTAACAAACCCGGATTTTACTTGTCCCTATAATAGGAGCAAATTCCAATGATAGCTTAATTCACAACTGTCATCCGATTTACATTCTCTTAGTATTGTAAGGCGGCCAACTTTATAAAGAGTTCACGTGGGACATTCTTGTACATAGGATAGGAGGATAGTGTGTTTCACTGTGTCGGTGCAAAAAACGCAACTTACTAAACTACTACTACTTATTTATTTTCAAAATCATATTTTTCACACGAGTAACATTTTTTAAAAATAATTCTGGGTTTATGTTCAGAATTTGATAAAAGTCTTCACAACTGCCTATATTAAATTTTATAACAAACATTGCACGTAACGTTTCAACTTTAAGTGACAATTTTTCCCATGTCCAGAAGGCATTCATCAACGAAAATGCTAATGGTGCTTTTTGACCTTGATTGACTAATAGGCCTTTGCAATTTTTCTCTTGCACGCACGTGTCGCGCCTGCGAAACGAAACAACACTCAGTAGTTCGTTGTTCGTTCGTTTTTTTTTTTCGCGGTGCATTCAAAGATTTCTACATCTATGGGTTCGCTGGACTTGGAAATCTAAAATCTACCAATTTAATAATATAGGAATCCGGGACATGCGGGATGCATTAGACAGTTTGCGGGACAATTTTATTAATTATTGTAATGCGGAATAAAACTGCCATTATGGGAAAGTTCGCCGCATTACAGTACTGTCCATTATTATGCCAAAACATATAATAAATATCTTGAGAATGTAAACACCTTATATGATCATGAATATAGTTTTCACCAACCCATTTAATGGGTGATGCTCTCACATACAGAAGTAGGTGAGGTTAGGTTTGAATGTGAGTGGGCCATACCAGTCCCTCCACCGCGACCATAAGGTCTATTGTGGCTCACGCCTGATGGTCTATATTTCGCTCAACAAAGCCAGCTTCCTGCAGAGGTCGATAATCTTTGTGGGCGAAAGTTGATCCAGATCTTCCGGAGCAAGCTTTGTCTTGCCAAAGAGCAGGTATTTAGTCCTGTCCGCCGCCGGACAGGAACACAGTACGTGCTCTGCTGTCTCGTCACTCTCCATACACAGCCGGCACTCAGTCTCCTGACCGACCCCAATACGGTGCATGTGGTGACGCAAGCGGCAGTGTCCTGCATACAGGCCGACTAGAGTACTCAGTTGTTGTCTGTTTAACTCTAGAAGTTTTTTAGCTCTTGACTCAGACAGGCCATTTATGAAGGCCTTAGAGTGAGCTAATCCTGGCAGATTTTGCCATTGCTGGCTTGTCATTCTTTCAGGTCTTTAAGGTGTGTTTTGCTGTGCATGATGTTATCCCCAGCACCGGTTCTGGTCCAATAAAGGTCCCTCTGGGCACCACTCCTGGCAAGCGTGTCAGCCGCAACATTGCCATCATGGTCCGAGTGACCCGGTATCCAGACCAGTGACACCTCATTACAGCTGCCCAGTTCGTTGAGGGCAGATTTACAACTCCATACCGTTTTTTGAGTTGCAACGGTAGGAACCAAGAGCATTTATTGCAGCTTGGTTATCTGTATATATCTTTATCGATTTGTGTGTGCACTGGTTTTCTATGCTTTCCCTTGCAGACATCTTGATGGCATACACTTCTGCCTGGTGTATGGTTGCGTACTTGCCAAAGCTAGTTGATAGTCTAGCATCGGTGTTGCCCCCATATGCGCCGGCTCCTACTCCCATATTGGTTTTGGAGCTGTCAGCATACCAGCAGAGATCAGCTCTCAATAGGGTCGTTTGATTTTGTTCCCAGTCCTCCCTTTCCGGGAGGACGGTCTTGAAAGACAGATCTCTACTGATCTTTGTAGGCATCAAGTCTGAGACCATTCCCAGAATCCCATGACCCTCAATGTCATCAAGGAGCCCGGACCCTCCCAGACTGATTTCCTTCAGCATGCTGTCAGCTGTTTGCTTAATCTGTACGTTGACCACCTCGCCACCCTCTCCAGCCATATGTGAACAGTTGGAATATTAGGAAGGACCTCCAGAGCGGCTAATGGTGCGGTGCTTATCGCTCCCGTTATCATCAGACAAGCTTGTCTCTGTAGATGAGCCAGTTTGGCCCTCGCGATACCACGAAGTGCCTTGGGCCACCAAACTATGCCTCCATATGTTATCATTGGTCTGATAACCACTACATAGAGCCAGTACATCTGTTGGGGGTTTGTTGCCCAGTTATTTCCACAGATTCTATGGCATTTCCACAGGGGCAGTTTAACCCTGCGGATTACATTATCTAACTGTACGTCCCAGTTGAGCTTCTTATCTAGGATAGCCCCCACATATTTTGCTTGTTCCGTAAATGGAATCGTTTCCCCCCATAAGAATATGTGGTTTAAATTTAACCAACATTCTTCTTCTGGTAAATGGAACAATGATCGTTTTGCAGGGGTTCACAGACATCTGTTCCCTCTAACACCAATCATTCACTACATTTAGTGTCTCTTGAAGAATACTTGCAAGTTCCTCCTCAGATTTGCCTCTAACCATTATAACAAGATCATCAGCATACGCCTGGACCTCAACCTGTCCACAGGGACAGTTTAGCCCTGCGGATTACATTCTCTAACTGTACGTCCCAGTTGGGCTTCTTATCTAGGGTAAACCCCAGATATTTTGCTTGTTCCGTAAATGGAATCGTTTCCCCCATAAGAATAGGTGGTTTTAATCTATCCAGCCTTCTTCTTCTGGTAAATGGAACAATGATCGTTTTTCGGGGGTTCACAGACATCTGTTCCCTCCGACACTAATCATTTACTACATTTAGTGCCTCTTGAAGAGTACTTGCTAATTCCTCCTCATATTTGCCCCTAACCATTATGACTAGATCATCAGCATGCAGAAGTAACTCGTGTTTAGAATTCTGCAATTAAAAAATATGGGAAAGGTTATGCAATCTCTTTGTTAATATTTCTTCTATCAAGCACAGAAGAAAAATTGGTGATATCTGTATCTTCTGATACTTCCATCACCATTAGTCTTCAGTAATTGCTTTGTTAGTTTCTCCACTTCTCATTTTTCACCAACAAACCTGTTGGAGCAAAAACATCTTTAGTGTCAAATTAGCCCCTTGCTTAACAATCCTAAGAGACTTCGTTGTGACCATTACACCCAAGCTATTAGTTGGCCTCCTGGTAGAAATATTTTCTAAAACACATATCCCAATTCATTCATAGAAAAAAATAAATGCATTTTGTGGTAAAATAATAAGGTTTATGATGGCTGACTATACCTATAATAAACTTTTTAATAAAGAATGGTTTTAGAATTACACTAGATAGGTAAACGTGTCTTAAAATGGAGAAAAAACTAACTTACCATTTTAAATTTTTGTGCTTGCACTGCTAGGTCTTCCCTCCACAACAATTGATAAGCCTCAGCTGGCCAATCTATTGGTGGATTTTCTCTACATTTCCATGAGGCACTATACAATAACAAATAGATTCCTGCTGGTAATGTATCTAAATATTTTGGTGTCATTTTCATTTGTGTCATCAATAGAATCACTTGCTCAGCGGATGAAGTAGAAAAACTTAAATTTTTCTGAGAATGTTTCATCGATATGTCACATGAAGATGAATTTACTATGTTATTTATAAATGATTCCACATTTATATCTGATGATTGTTTATCGTGGGTCGCTAGTAAGCCACATAGCTGTTAATAAACAAATTAAAAAAACAACATTAATAGAAAAATAAATACAAACTGATAGCTGTTGTAAAACTGATATTTGTCATTCTAGGTTAAGAAGCAAAAATTATATTCACCAATTAAATTAACAACAAAAAAAAAAGAATTTTACAAAATTTAAAGATATGAACCAACAAAGAACATAAAGTGTGACGATAAAGTTTTGAACATAATTAATAAAGGCCTATTTTTTTCCCAAAAAAAAAAAGGCGCATAGGTCAATTTTATTTTTTTAATTGCTAACTTACGATGTAAAAATTACATTTACGACGTCACCTATTTCTGAATGGTGACATCATAAGTTTTTTCAAATGACAACCATATTTTTTTGCTGTTTTTCCATAGACCTGCTTACTACTTAAACGATGATCAAAAAAAATTGGTACCTGACAACAATTTTGTTGAAAAAAATAGCATTATTTACTCTAAAAAATGGAAAATGTAAGTTTAATGGAAAAAATTATTGAACAAAGGAAAACAAACAAAATTTTGCGCAAATGCTCAAGTTGTTTTCCACCTACCATTTTGCATTGACCAAAACGAGTGTAAATGCTTTGTAAGCTGCGCATAAAAATGTTGACTAATTTGCTCCACTTCGGCTGGAATTATTTGCTGTAGCTCCTGGGTCATTCTATTATCGCAGGTGCAACATTTAGATGCCTGTTTTAGTTTAACCTAATTAAATAAAAAACATTTTTAATTAAATTAGTCTTTAAAAGACTACATTTTAATATGTTTACTTTATATTAATTAACAAAAATTTTAATATGATATTTTAAAAGCCAGGAGAAAGGTTCAAATTGCTATCGCAGGTGCAACAAATTTGGCACAACCTTTCCAGATCACAAACAAAAAACACATAAATCTGTTAATTCTAATTCATTTAATATGTTATGCCTTAATATTTTGAAATGTATTAAAGTAACAAAGAACATAAAATAAAAACTCTAAACAAAACAAAAATAAGCAATGAATGATTAATTTTTTTAATAATCGTGGGTGCAACACCAAATTATCGCGGGTGCAACCTGTCTAATTTAAGTGAACATAAACATCAATTTTACTTATATAGGAACAAAATAAGAGATCAAACCATACTTATTACTAACAATAATACTTTTTTTGTCGCTTATATTAATTATTTCTTTTGAAATACATCAATAATTGCCGAAAATTCTATGAACATATTATTTCCATCTGTCTTTTCTTTGGCGCTTCCAACTTCGCGATAATATCATCAAATTGCACGTCTGCTATGTCATTAACGATTTCTGTAAATCGTTTGCCATCAACCGTCGTCATAAATTGTGCTCTAACTTCTCCATCTTCATCCATATCACTCTGACACAACCCCACATAACGATATTGAGGTTTATTTTTACTGGTTTTGCAGAGCAATTGTATGAGCACATACACACCAGAGCAAATATTTTTCGGTAAAACAGTAGCTTGGACAGTAGCAGTTTCAGGACATGCTTCTGGTGATAATTTTGAAGCTTGAAGAGACGTTGATGGAGTTTCGTCATTTATAAATTCATTGTCTGAATCAGTGTCTAAATCACTGTAAACATCAGAAATACGCAATTTCTTTTTAAGTGGTAATAAAGATTTGCTCCGATCCGAAATCAAATTGCTATCGCAGGTGCAACAAATTTGGCACAACCTTTCCAGATCACAAACAAACAACACATAAATCTGTTAATTCTAATTCATTTAATATGTTATGCCTTAATATTTTGAAATGTATTAAAGTAACAAAGAACATAAAATAAAAACTCTAAACAAAACAAAAATAAGCAATGAATGATTAATTTTTTTAATAATCGTGGGTGCAACACCCAATTATCGCGGGTGCAACCTGTCTAATTTAAGTGAACATAAACATCAATTTTACTTATATAGGAACAAAATAAGAGATCAAACCATACTTATTACTAACAATAATACTTTTTTTGTCGCTTATATTAATTATTTCTTTTGAAATACATCAATAATTGCCGAAAATTCTATGAACATATTATTTCCATCTGTCTTTTCTTTGGCGCTTCCAACTTCGCGATAATATCATCAAATTGCACGTCTGCTATGTCATTAACGATTTCTGTAAATCGTTTGCCATCAACCGTCGTCATAAATTGTGCTCTAACTTCTCCATCTTCATCCATATCACTCTGACACAACCCCACATAACGATATTGACGTTTTTTTTTTACTGGTTTTGCAGAGCAATTGTATGAGCACATACACACCAGAGCAAATATTTTTCGGTAAAACAGTAGCTTGGACAGTAGCAGTTTCAGGACATGCTTCTGGTGATAATTTTGAAGCTTGAAGAGACGTTGATGGAGTTTCGTCATTTATAAATTCATTGTCTGAATCAGTGTCTAAATCACTGTAAACATCAGAAACACGCAATTTCTTTTTAAGTGGTAATAAAGATTTGCTCCGATCCGAAACTGAAGGAACAGATATATCATGACCCGGAATTATTTTTCGTAATTTGTGATTTGTAAGAGGTTCCAAATCGTCATCGGCCCAATCACTATCTGTATTAGCGGTGGGTTTTGGCGGCTTCAAAACCAATGTGCATTTAAAATGAGACAGTGAGGTGCGCGCCACAGAAATGTTATGAGTCTCTTCAGATTGGAAGAAATGTTTGGATTGAATACCTGGTATATTTTTCAGCCCTTCCCATTGATCACCCAGCATGGTTATCTTTTCTTTAGCTTCTTCCTTTGCTACAAATTTAAAGATGATGTTCTTAGAGAGACTGCGTGCTAAGTTATAGAATTCGAGGGCACTGTTAACGATGGCTTTCCTAGACTTTACCGCGATCCACACTGATCTTTTGACACTTCCACCAATTCCATCAACGGCACCTTTTCCATGTGAGGCAGCGAAAAAGTTCCATTCGAGGTGATCGAATCCATATTCTGCTTTGAGTGAATTCATACTTGCCATTACATATCGATTCTTAAATTGAGCGGCGCAATTGTCGCTGAAGATATACAAATATGTAATGTTATCAGAGACTGACTTGATGTACTCAAATATTTTTTGCAGGAAGAGATGCACAGTATATTTATTGTGACTTAGTTCATCACTTACTATGACCAATGAATGAAGTTTGTCGGTAGTCCAAATACAACACGTGAAAAGCGTGACTTGTGCATGAGACCAATGTGCTGATTGTATTTCGTCTTGACTAATTAACGCGCAGTTCTCGGCAAAATCTATTTGTATGACAGCTTTCTCAGTGGTCAGGCCTTCTTTTGCGTTTTGGAAGTAATCGGATTGTACATTTCTGTCAACAACAACTGTTTCGCGCCAGTGTTGCTAGTTATGATTTTACAGTTTATACCAATTCTTCGGATGGTAATATTTTCAAACGCGCCAAAAAAGAAGATATGATATAAAATCAAATAAAAATAAATGGATTATTATATTTAGACTTTCTTCTTTGCACTAATAACAAAAAAACAACTAATAGCGTGATTGAAGAAATCATGTCGGAAATCGTCTATAGCGGAATCGCCCATCTCTAGATTATTTGGTCTGTTAAAATAAACTTTCGCTATTAAATGCCCCCCTCCCTTCAGAAAAAATCCATGGAAGTCAAGTCTGGGGAACGCGGTGGCCACTCAATCGCTCCTCGATGCCCTATCCATCTTTCAGGAAATGTGGCATCTATGTATTGACGGACATCTACACCAAAGTGGGAGGCGCTTGTCTTGCTGAAACCAAATATCTTGATGGGACACATCTGCCTCGTGATAATTTGGAAAAATTATGGCATTAAATCCAGTCACAAGAAATTTAGGTAATGTGCTGCTGTAAGATTTCCTTCATAAAAGTAGCCCTATGAAAGCCCGTGCGATTAATCCCATCCATACGTTCACTTTGCCATGACGTTAACTGTGGAAGTCTTGAATCCAATGAGGTTCTACCTGTGGCCCTTATCTTACATTGTGATGATTTACTGTCACATTCAGGCAAAAAATGGCTTCATCAGGAAAGATAATGTTATTAAGAGAATTGGGATTTTTATTGCAGCGTATTATTAATTGTTCACAAAACTATAAATGGTGCTCTGAATCATTTTCAACTTGTGTATTAATTGCACTTTGAAAGGATGATACTTCTCTTCTTTGAACTAAAGATTGGGCCACGTTGTTATTTAGAGCTAGTTGCCTTGTAGAATGGTGAGGTTTTTTTTTCTTCAGATTTAAGCAATATATTCAATTTCACTTCTTCACTTACTCGAGGTCGACATTGTCAAAGCAATTCTTTTACGAATCCCGTTTCTGTGAATTTGGCAACCAAATTACTTCTGTAGATCTCACAATTGGCGATCTACCAGGATGTTGTTGGTTGAATAACTCACATGCTTCTGATCACTACTAAGCCTGTCGCCATATCCAATCATCATTAATATCTCTATTTTATCTCTTTCAGTTAAACATGTCATTTTTGGTAAATTAGAATTAGAATTGATCACTTTTAGCACTTCTACACTTTCACCACTAAGACTATTAATTAATTAAAATGGCAAATAATAATTGAAATTAATTCACAATATAACATTATTTGTCTTTATGCACTGAATTACAAGTCCATATAGTGATAAAAGTCCGCTAACTAAATACTGATAATGGCAAGTAACCAATAAATTATCACAAGTGTTGTTAAAAATTGATTTAGACTTTACTTTTTGTTCCACCTGTCAAATAGTTACATGACAACATATCAAAAATCACAAAACTAAGTGTTTATTACTTTAGAAAAGTGAAGAAAAACCTCGTTATTATAAAGAAAACACGTCCTAAATAAAAACGGTGAGAAATATTTCTTATTAAATATGAGTTTTAATTTTTTTAAGTAAATAATGCATTTTTTTTTAAATTGTTATGTCAGGCACTATTTTTTTTTCATAATCATTTAAGTAGTAAGCAGAAAAACAACAACAAAAATATGGTTGTCAGTTAAAAAAACTTAGATGGCGTCATCATTCAGAAATAGGTGACGTCATAAATGTAATTTTTACGTCATAAATTGGCAATTGAAAACATAAAATTAACCTGTCCTAGCGTTTTTCTTGAAAAAAAATTAATAACGCATTTATGAATTATGTTCCAAACTTTATCATTACACTGTCCACACATTTAAGTCTTCCCCGCTGCGACAGACTGAGTATGTTCAATGTGCCCGCCTTTTAATAATTTACGTAATCTAAAAAACGAAAATTTTACAATATGTGGAAGGAATAGATAAAGCAAGGTAAAGTAAAGCATGTGATCATACAACATCTTCAGCTAAACTACTGTTGTACAACCCAGTCTTATAATCCAGAACTATGCAGACAGTCAAAATCAATATATTTCAAAGAAAGTGGGACATATACTGAGATGTTCTAAGGGGGCCTTACATGCCAGGGTGTTGAATCAAATGTTTATAGCAAAGAAATAGGTCAACCTAGAAAGAGCTAAAGTCACATGATTATGGAGGGGGCAGGAGGCCAGACCACTCAACAAATCATGGAGTAGTCTAAGAGTAGTAATCAGAAACAGAGTCAAATGGAAATAACTTGTAGAAGTCTAATATCACACAGTAAAATGATGGAATAATATAATTAAATTAAATGAGGCATCAAGTTTTTTGAAGTTTGTAAAAAATTGGCATGGAGCATAAATGTAGACAAGACAATATTATATATATATATATATATATATATATATATATATATATATATATATATATATATATATATATATATATATATATATCCGACCGATAACTCAAAAAATAATGGACCAATCTTAATCAAATTTGGTATCTATCTTTTGCAAGTGGCTTGGATAAATTCGTTAGCCAGAAAAATCGGACCAGGTTTTCCCGGAAAATTTTGTGTTTTCTTTCTAAAAAACAAACATCTCCGGAAATAACAAAGTAAGGGCAACCAAATTTGGTACGCGTGTTTGTATTATAAAGGGTAAACTATGTAAATTTAGGTCTCTAGCTTTAAAGACAAAGAAGTTATGGGCAGTTAAAGAAACAAATTTTGGAGTTTTCCTCAAAACGTCAAACTCGCAATTTTAAACGTCAAAATTGACAATGTTTAGGCAAAGAACGTGAAACAAATACGGATTTTGAAAAGAAAATGTTGCAAGAAGAGTGTTCTGCAAACCCTTAAGTTTCAGATTCAACCGTCATTGCCCTTCATTTTACTAAAATATTTACAGAAAATTCATTTCAAATAGACCCTTTCTCTGATGGTATGGCTGTCGGTTTAGTTAAGTTGACGCTTGCGCTGTAGGTTTAGTTAAGTTTATGGTTTAACAGTCTATAATTTTTTTAAGCTAATTTTCGTAGAACAAATTCGTTAATGCATTTTTGCATTTTTTATCGAAATATGATGCGTTTGTAAGAAAAAACACTGGACGCAGTAAGTGCGTTTTGGTAGCGAAGTTTCCGTAAATTTGCAGTTTAGCTCCCGAACACTTTTCAAAAAACTGTTTTCAGAAGCCTGCCTAGGGGCCCCCCTGGATCCACAAACCCCAAGAAAAATTTCTTGTTCACACTCCCCAAGGAAGTTACGGGACCAGTAGTGAGTAGGGGTGTATAATATTTTTTCAGCTAATTTTCGTAGATTGAATTCGTTAATGCATTTCTACGTTTTTTATCGAAATATGATGCATTTGTACGAAAAAAATCTGGATGCAGTAAGTGCGTTTTGGTAGCGAATTTTCGGTAAATTTGCAGTTTAGCTCCCGAACACGTTTCAAAAAACTGTTTTCAGAAACCTGCCTAGGGCCCCCCTGAATCCACAAACCCCCAGAAAAATTTCTTGTTCACACTCCCCAAGGAAGCTACGGGACCAGGTGTGAGTAGGGGTGCTGGGCGGGGTAGGTAGTAAAAAGGAAATATGAGCAGAAAATTCGAATAAAACGGACTTGAAAACTGTCTTTTTCACATCTTGAAGCTATATCCCTCTTAAACCCTGCCTACCCCGCACAGCACCCCTATCCCCCCAGGTGCCGTAACTTCCTTGGCGGGTAAGAACAAGACATTTTTCTTGTGATTTATGCAGCGAGAGTGGTTGTATGCACGCGAGGGGGAAGGAAAATCCCCACGACGAAGCAGCCACCCCTCAACCCCCCATCCCTGCCACAAGTCGAACCGGGTGGGGTGGGGTGTCTGCTTCGTCGTAGGCAGTTTACTCCCCCCCCCCCCTGTGTGCATACAACCACCCTCGTTGCATAAACCACAAGAAAAACTTCTTGTTCATACCCCCCAAGGAAGTTACGTAACCTGGGGCAAATAAGGGTGCTGTGCGAGTAGGCAGGGTTTAATGGGGATATGAGTTCAAATAGACAGCTTTCAAGCAGTTTCCTTCGCATTTTCTGCTCATATTTCTTTTTTACTATCTACCCCGCCCAGCACCCCTATTCACTCCCAGTCCCGTAACTTCCTTGGGGGGTGTGAACAACAATTTTTTTTTTGTGGTTTGTGCATCCAGGTGGGGTCCTAGTAATGTTTCTGAAAGCAATTTTTTGAAAAGCGTTCGGGAACTAATCTGCAAATTTGCCGAATTTTCATTAAATCCTTCAAATTTCAATAACTCAATTTGCTATTAACGTAAGCTTTGTTGGTTAGAAAATCAACATTTAAGTTTATTTTCGAAATTTTTTTGTATATTTTCAAACCATAAATAATTTTGATAAAATAGTACCTACATTGTTTCTACTACATAGGCTATACCGGTAATCAGATTGATGCCTGCTCGCATTTGCTATTAAAAACATTTTTATGGAAATTCACTTCCATAACACACTTGCTGCATCCAGACTTTTGAAAAATGTTTATATATTTTCAAACAATAAAGTTATTTCGATGAAATATGGTACATTGTTTCTACTATATAGGCAACCAAGTTTGATGCCTGCTTTCATCAAAGAAAGACATTTGCTATTAAAAATATTTTTGAAACAATTCGCTACCATAACATACTTGCTGCGTCGAGACTTTTTTTAAATGTGTTGTGGTGATTTGGGTTTTCCAAGTGTACTTATCACTGCTCATCACATATTCCAATCTTCACTCAGTGAAACACTATACAAAATACATGTACAAAAAGAGATGGAAATATACCTACTACTAGAACTATTTAATACAAATAACAATAAATTTTACCTGTACAATATTCCTCGATCTGAGATTAACATCTTTCAAGTAAGGGTAGGCAGGCTGATTTATGCCTTTTAACAAATTATTAATATAATCAAATATACCAACTGGTTGTTCACTAATAACTGGCCAGCTATTCACATTTCTCAAATCTGTTTGAAATATCACAGGCTTTCCTCCCATCTTACATAATGTAGGAAAATCTTTCCAATAATGCAACACATAATGTTCAAGTTGGAGATCATTTGATAGTGTGCTTAAAAATTTGCAAAGAGGTTTGAGATCTTCAGAACGAAGGGTATTTAACTTCAGGTCCTCATAGAGTAAATGTACAGAAAAGTGAATCAACTTAATGTAAGGAAATAATACCGAATTTGTGTTCATCTGAGTTTCAGTTTGTTCTTTTTGCGGTGAAGAAAGTCCCCGCTGTAATGAAAGCTGAAGAGTATACCCTAAGTTTTCTCTAATATTTCTCTCATGCACAGAACTCTGCACATAGAGCCAATCTTCTTCTGTGCCTGATAATGCCGTTCTTTTTCTTTTTGCATGCATAGCAGGAGTTAAAGGGAGATCTTTTACATTTTCACTATTTTGTTCATCATCATATCCCAGTAACTCTGCAAAAAAAATGTAAAGATAACCTTAGTTGAGGATTAGTTAACATAAGTTTGTCAGCATAATTTAGTAAAACTCTCCTCTGGCTTTACCATGTACTCTTGGGGTTGGTGCTTTAAGTCAATTTTTTAGCTTATTTAGGCGTCAGGTCAGATCAGGTTAGGTTAAGTCAGGTCAGGTCAGGTCAACTTAGCAACTTCTCAAGAGTGAAACTATAAAGCTAGTTGCAGACAGGCTGAAAAGTTATTGAACAACAGTAGGTGTCGTTGCAAGCAAGATATTAAAACATAATAAAATAATTAATAAGAAATTATTCAAGTTAGCTACCAGACAAAGTTGAGATCTACTAACCAGTTTAGTGGACTGTATATTCATGTTGATTAATAATTCCTGGGTCTTAGGGTTTTCTTCATTCAACACCGGCCAGGTTTTCTTCTCAAAGCAGTTAAAACATTTAGGGCAACAAGAAAGTAGTAGGAGCTTGTGCACTGTTGTCTGGCGCTAAAGAAGTGACAGTGAACAAGAAAGCTATTGCAAATTACCAATCTCTCCCCACCCCTCGCTGTAATGGTGTCAACCTAACGGGCAAGCAATCTCCAAATGTCTGGTGGCAATTTCAAATTTAAATACCTATGCAAGCTTACATCAACATTCCACCCACAAAATAAGGACTAATGATTTTACAGATTTTAAAAAAAACACAAAAAAAAAACAATTAATTTGTAGGTACAAAACTATAATTAACTATACAGAATAATGTCTGCTGGCTATTAACTGTAAGGGTAAAGGGCACAGCTTGGTCAAAGGAAGCTCTAAGACACTTGTGCTTGTGCATCACGATCTGAATAGAGTTTCAAAATGCGAGCCAGCTTCCTCACAAGCAGAGACGATGTTTCATCTTTGATGACAACAAGAGTACCAATTGAAAGGGCTTCTTGTGAGGTAGTCCACTTGTTGCGCTGCTGTAAGGTGTGCAAATATTCGCACTTCCAGTGTTTCCAAAAATCTTGGATTCCAATGCCACTTAATTGAAAAGGAGTCTGTCACCTGCTGTGCGTATGAGGCCAACAGTCGGTTGGCTCCAAAAAAAGTGGTACCACAGTCACTGTACACATTGTCACAACGACCCCTTCGAGCCAAAAAAAAACGCCGAAAGGCCGTGAGAAAAGCCCCTGAGGTGAGGTCTGAGACTAATTCAATATGCAGAGCTTTCATGGCCATGCAAACAAAAAGACACACATACGTCGTCACACTTCTAACACCACGATATTTTCCTTGGGTAACAAGAAATGGACCTGCGAAATCAATTTCAGTGTGAGATAATGGCTTCAGCTGAGAAACTCTTACCGAAGGGCAATCGCCCATTAAGGGTGTCAAAGTTGTCGGCTGAACAGAGAAACAACGATAGCATTGTCCAAGCACACTATTAATTGCCATGAGTGCCGAAAGAATCCAAAAATTTTGCGATAATAAATATTATAAAGTACGAGGTACAGGGTGTAAGTGTTTCTGATGGACACTGTGAATCACTAGGTCTGTAAGCAAGTGTGATCGGGGTAAAAGTATGGGATGTTTCACATCGAAAAGGCAAGTCTGAGCATCGAAGTCGACCGCCACCCTGAGACCACCATCTTTGTCCACAAAGGGGGCTAACTTACGGATAGGCTTAGCACAAGGCTGAACATGTTCAATATCACACATTTCTGTCTCAAACGCCACCCTTTGCACTGATTTGACTAAGAAGTATAGTGCAGTCTGAAGCTCGGTCTGAAGCGTGTGATTTAGATAGAGATAGAGAAACTCGCACAATCACGTAACATACACCATCTGTGATACACCCCATAAGCATCACGCACATCCACTTTACATGTTGCAATAATACGACAGGGAAACTAGGAAGAGTACTTGTCAATACAACTAGACCAGTAATGTGGTCTGGTCTGTTGTCACTTTACTCACATATTTGTTTTTCAGCCTGACCAGAGCTTGATGTGGTGAAATGCAAATACGTATGATGTTTGCTACTACAAACTCGACAGTTAAATTTTGAAGTACATCCTGCAAGTTTGTGTGAAACGGCAAGACAATTATAACGCACTTTTTCGCTTAACCAATGCATGGCGATCCTTATGATACAATATCAAGATGTAAAGAATCGAATAAACTTACAGAATCATTGAGACTTTGATACCTAATTGTAAAATAGCTCGTTTTGATGGGATCAGCCTTGACCTTTAATGCAAAGTCTGATAGGTTTTGCACCCGACTCATAACAGAATCATGTTTATTAACTGTTCCACTTCCATTATAATAAGGCCAAAGACTAAAAAAAAAAACAACTAGAAAAACTGATATACTCTACCTATAGGATGACTATATAACAATCATGTGCCTCACGTTGAACGAACACGTTTCACCACCTATACCGAACAAAACAAGAAAGTAAAAAGTCGAAGATCACAAATTGTAAAACAAAAAATAACAATATAGACAATAGACAAGTTACAATTAATTTAGGTAGACATGCACTACTGTACATAGCGTGAGCGGACAGGTGGCTGCAATATGCTGCAAATACCCTGTTAACAAGCAAATTATTTGGAGATTTTGTAATGTATGTATGCAGGCTCTATCTGTTCTGTATACTATGCAGTCGATCTAATCTATAGAGAAACATGTAAGTGTCCTTTTATCTATGATCTAGAAGCCTCAGTGGTAAGAACGTGTGCCTCTGAACCGAAGGGTACTGGGCTCGATTCCCAGGGTATCCCTTTCACTTTTTCAGTACAAACTGTAATAAATTAACATCAACCGAGATTCTGGCATTGTATTTGAGCAAGTTGAATGTCTACACGTTCCGTTCTTCAGAGGAGGCGTAAAGCCGTCGGTCCCGTGTCCATGCGATGTTGGGCACGTGAAAGATCCCTATCCTCCTTACAGAAAGGCAGGGGTTCGGCAAAAATTCCAGGATAGTGAGGTGAAACTGCTCACTGGCGTCGGTGATTGGCCATAGTCGCAGAAATAGGCCTACGTTAAATATATATATATATATATATATATATATATATATATATATATATATATATATATATATATATATATATATATATATATATGATCTAATCATTAGTTCATGAAATCACAGATGACAGGGACACGTCATACTCAGAACAGACGCGAGATTCAGCATAGAGCTAAACGGGCGTTGACTCCAGTACTTAGATAAATAGGTTGTAAGTTAAATATAATATACGTTAATTCGAAGTGTAGTGTTGTTTTAATTGGAATACTCGACCATATACTACATGGTGTCAGGTAGGCACGTGGTGGTAATGATTAGCAAGTTATAAATTAAAATGGAGAATTTGTTACGGCCGCCAGAAGCACTGGTTCTTGATGGCAATATTGCCGATAATTGGAAGAGGTCTTCTCAGAAGTTTGTAGTATTTGTGGGAGCATCGGGGATGTATTCAAAACCTGAAGATAGAAGAATCGCAGTGTTCCCCAATTTAGTAGCTGGTGGTGGTCTAGAACTTTACAATATTTTCACGTTAACTGAGGAAGAAAAGTTATCATTAACAGTAATAAAGCAGAAATTCAAAGATTACTGTTCGCAGACAGCAAATGTAATTTTTGAAAGATACAAATTCAATAGTATCAGCCAAAAAGACGATCAAATGTCAGATAGTTTTTTGAGGGAACTGTGGAAGGCTGTCTGCAAAACTGCAGAATACAAAGATCAAGATGAAGTGAACCGCGATAGGATTGTTGCGGGTATTTGGGATAAAAATACCCAAGAAAAGCTCTTAAAAGAGCCAAAGTTAAACCTGACGAAGGCTATAGACTTTAGCCGGACGACAGAAATCAGCAAGTCGCAATCCAAAGTGCTGCAAAGTGAAATGCAAGTCAATACATTGAGTCATACCCGTAGTAAGGAATCAGGAGCATCTGGTTCAAATGATTGTGGTATTCTGTGCAAGTATTGTGGATATAAACACATTAGAAGTAGTAATCGTTTTCCTGTCCTTGGAAAGACGTACACAAAGTGTCAAGGCTGGAATCACTTTGCCAAAGTGTGCCAAAATAGAGGGAAGGAAATTGAAAAAGGCAAAGAAAGTAAACAAGGACTTCATCAAAAAGTGACATGGATAGTGGGGATTTTTTTGTGAATTCATTGCATCGTGTTGGGTTTGTGAACAACTGGACAACGACTGAAAACGTCTGGAAACAAACAATCAGGTTGGGAGAGCATTAGGTCGATTTCAAACTTGACACAGGAGCTCAAGTAAGTGTCTCACCAATGTCAGTGGTAAAAAAGGTAAGCTAGAAGGGTTTTTGAGACCCACTAGAATCGCACTTGTTTCGTATGAGAATGAAAATTTCAAGATCAAACCATTTGGTGAACTTAATTTAATGTGTGAAGTCAACGGTGTCAAATCCCAAATTGAATTCCTTGTGGAAGATGCAGAGAATCAAGTACCTTTACTTGGATTGCCGGGATGTCTGGCCTTGAAGTTAATCAAGCGAAACAGAGCATTAACCAGAGCTGAGATATAATTTTTCAATCCCTTGATGCTGTTAAAAAATATAAGAGCTCTGTTTTTGACGGAGTAGGAGAATTTACGACGTCACACCATTTGACTCTTAAAAGTGATGCTATACCACACATTCAGCCTCCAAGAAGGGTCCCACGAACACTACATGAAAGACTTAAGTCAAAACTTGATCAGCTGGAAAAAGATCAGATCATTAAAAAAGTAGATAAACCCACTGAGTGGCTGAATTCGCTGGTAATAGTTTTAAAAAAAAGATTTGAGACTGTGGTTAGACCCTAAACATCTGAACAAAGCTATACAATGTGAACATGGTCTAATTCCCACTGCAGAAGAATTGGCTGTTAAATTGTGTGATAAGGAGTATTTCACTATTTTAGATATGAAAGATCGATACTTTCAGGTGAAAATTGATAGTTGTAGTTCAGATTATGCGACATTCGGTACGCCATTTGGGCGTTTTGAGAAAACAAAATTTGAGATATTTGGTGATTTAGAAGGCGTAGGACTTTATTTTGATGACCTAATTGTAACTGGAAAAGAGGAGAAAGAACATGATCAAAATTTACTAACTGTACTTGAACGTGCCCTAAAGTACAATATTAAATTTAACAGCTTCAAAATCAATTCAAGTCCCGGTCTGTGAAATTAAAGGGCAAATTTAGTCTAAAGAAGGGGTAGAACCGAACAATACATATGTCAAAGCAATTTTAAAATTACCGACCCTCAAGAGATAAAAATGAACTTCTTAGAATCCTTTGCATGGCCAAATACTTGAGCAAATTTGTGCCTAATTTGTCAAAGGTGTCTGCTCCACTAAGAAACTGACCCGGCAAGATACTAAGTGGGAATGGACTAATAGTCATGAGCAACCTCTTTCCCATCTGAAATATTTGCTGACAAAAGCGCTTGTACTCAAGTTTTTTCATTCTAAGAAAGAGATAGAAATGGAAACTGATGCATCCAAAGAAGAGCTGGGTGTATATTTACTTCACAAAGGTCATCCAGTGGCTTTTGCATCTCGAAGTTTGACCTCTATCGAACAAAAATATGCACAGATTGAAAAAGAAGTGTTGGCAATTGTATTTGCGCTGCAGAAATTCCACTACTTTATATATAGTCTGAAAGTACAGGTTCACTGGGTTCACAATCCACTGGCGGCTATACTCAAAAAGACTTAGCATGCATTTCACCAAGACTGCAAAGAATATGATTGCGATTACTACATTACGACATAGGTATGAGATACAAGCCAGGAAAGTACCTGTTCATTGCAGACACATTGTCTAGGGCATTTCTGGTCAGAAGAGAATTGAAGGCAGATGATGAATTCAATTTTGTTGTACATTCACTAATAAAAAACATTCCAATGGAGACAAGAGGAAAGCACAATTCAGAATGGAATTAGAGAATAACCTGCAGCTGAAAACTGTTGCAGATTTTTGTATTCAAGGCAGGCCAGAAAAGGGATTTGATCTACCACAGTTTGTAAGACATTATGTGAAAATTAAAGAAGACATCACCTTTACAGAGGGATTGTTGCCGTTTTCCAATAAACTAGTAGTCCCAAATCGTCATTGTTAGGAAATGTTAAAACTGCTCCATGAAGGACATATTGGCATCGAAAAAACAAAATCCTGAGCACGTCAGATACTCTACTGGCCAGGTATGAATGATGATCCTTTGGCACGCAGAAGGTATCTTGTAGTCTTTGATGCATAGTCAAATTGGCACAAACTTCGGCCAATGAAAGACAAATCAATCAGTTCAGTCATTACAAATTTAAAAATGTATTTTCTAATTTTGGTTCCCCAGACATCATAACATGTGACAATGTTTCCTTTAACGGCTTCCATTTCAAGAGATTTGGAAACTATTAGAATTTTGAATTAATTATCCAAAGCCCTAACTACCCACGATCCAACGGCCTTGCAGAAAAGGGAGAAGCAATTGGTAAAAATCTAGTAAAAAAATCATTGGAGGGTGAGAGTGAGGATATTGATACAGCTTTGTTGCAATACCAAAATAGCCCATTGAAAAATATTGGATACTCTCCTTCTCAACTTTTAGTGGGCCGAATTTGCAAGACAAAAATACTTATCAGTGCTGGTTATTGATACCCAGATATTGTCAAAACATCAATGAAAAACATAGAAATAAGCAGGAATTATACAAGAAATATTACAACAGGATAGCTGTAGACTTGAAACCATTAGCCGAAGGAATGGATCTTACAGTGTATGATCATATTCAGAGGAAATGGGAACCAGGAAAGATTATTAATCATCACCCTTCACCACATTCATATATGATACAGAATAAATATGGTGATATTGTCAGGCGTAATAGAATTGACTTGAAACAGTCATCAAATGAGTTCCAACCTGAACTCACTCCCTCTGAAATCCCACCAGAGTCTTCTAGGTCTTGGACCATGGAGGACCAGCCCCCTACCCCTTTCAGTAGTGAAAGTCACACTGATACCAGTCCTGAAATAATGAGCAACATTGATAAGACTTCAGAGACGGTATACTATCGTGCAAGGTCTGGTCGTCCAATAAGGGCTCCTGATAGACTAAATCTATAAAAGGAACGATCTAATATATCTATGCAGGCTCTATCTGTTTTGCATAAGATGCAGTTGATCTCATCTATAGAGAAACATGTAAGTGTCCTTTTAGCTATGATCTAATCATTAGTTCATGAAAACACAGATGACAAGGACACGTCATACACAGAACAGATGCGTGATTCGGCATAGAGGTAAACAGGCGTTGACCCCAGTACTTAGATAAATAAGTTGTAAGTTAAATACTACATATGTTAATTACAAGTGTAGTTTTGTTTTAATTGGTATCCTCGACCATATAATACAGCTTAGAATAACAAAAAATAAAATCTGAACATGAACAATGAAAGTTTACCGACGATAACACAAACACATGTTCAAGGGAAACCCCAGAAACTATAATCACTAATTCAAACAACACAGAAAACCGTCAAACACGTGTGTATAAGTTGACGCTAAACACCCATTGGTGTTATTTCTAATTAAAAATTAACAAGCACGCGATTCGAAGGGACCAAAATGTCGTTGCAGGCAAGATATTACAAAATAATAACAAAATAATTAACAAGATATTATTCAAGTTAGCTACCAGACCAAATTGAGATCTACTAGCCCGTTTAGTGGACTATATATTCACGTTGATTAATGATAGGGTTTTCTTCATTCAACACGGGCCCGCTTTTCTTCTCAAAACAGTTAAACAAAATATTTAGGGGAACAAGAAAGTAGTAGGAGCTTGTGCACTGTAGACTGACGCTAAAGAAGTGATAGAGAGCAAGAAAGCTATTGCAAATTACCAATCTCTTCCCATCCCCTCGCTGTAACGGTGCGAACTCAACAGGCAAGCGATGCCCAAATGTCTGGCGGCAATTTCAAATTTGAATACCTATACAAACTTACATCAAAAGTAGGCATCAGCTTAATAAGCTACAAATTTTTTGAGTAAGCCGAGAACTCGCTGCGAAACATTAATGTCAGGTTGAAGAAAGTCTTGTTAAATATTTTATAAGACTTTAGTTAATCATTGGTTCAGACGACCAATCACAGCTGTGCTCCGATTTTGTTTTTGCTACCATGACAACCAAATATACTGAAGCCATGATTGCTTGTTTTGTTCAATGATTAACTAACACCACGTTAAATATTTTACAATGCTTTCTGCAACCCGGCATAGGTATCAAGAATGCATTGTGAAACCAGAGAGAAAGCCAACATGCCTGTACTCAAATTTGTTTTTTTTTTTTTCAAAATAGTGATACACATATCATCACGAAAGTTGAAGATGTTTGCATACCTAATAGAAGACTTGTAAACATATTCCATTCTTGCTCTGTGGTGACATTTTGCGTTCCCAATGTATTTCGAGTTGCATACCACCTTGTTAAAAGAGTCAAAGATGCATCTCTTTGGAGGCAATGCTTCAAGGTATTTAGACAGCTCTCTACAAGACAAGACGAAGCCAAGGATGGTAAGGTGATTCTATAATAGGTTCCATCAGAGTACTGAAGTGTTACACGATCTTCAATGGCATCCCTCAAACCATTAAGGACAGCTTTTGGTGGTTCTAGAGAGTAAATAAAAAAGATTAGAAATTATGATGGGCATCAACAATCAAACACATTACCTTCAGTCTGAAATTGTAGCTGTAATATATTACTTGTTCTTGTTAAAACATTTGTAGATGCAGGCAACACAGGTGACAGAAGGTGTTCATCAAATTTTGGATCCTGATTACAGTGTGGTAATAGGCTACTTCGCCTACAAATCATAAAATTAGCTTTACAATTTTTTCTACCAATTACTTAAATAATGTAGAATAGCCTGGGTGGTCCAGGGATAAGAATGTGTGCCTCTGGACCCAAGCATCCTGAGTTCAATCCTCTCCTTTGGAGAGGCCATGCGATTTTGGGCACGTTAAAGATCCCTACCATCCTTGCAGAAAGGAGATTCAGCAAAATTTCCAGGATAGTGGGGTGAAACTGTACCCTGACGTCGGTGATTGGCCATAGCCACGGAAATAGACCGACGTTAAAGAAACAAACAAAAAAAGTTTGGACGCAGCAAATGCGTTATGGTAGTGAATTTTTATAGAAATTATCTGGCACCAAACATTTTTTTAATTAAATGCTCATAATTGTTTTCTTGTAACATACCTATAGATCTCAATTTTGGTATATCCATAGTTTATTTTTGTAAAACATACTTGCTAAATTCGATTACCATAGCTTTGTTAGTATCGGCGATAAAACACATAAATTTCCCGGAAAATTTAGTCTGATTTTCCCATATAATGAACTTATCTAAGCCATTTTACAAAAGGGAGGTTTCTGCCAAATTTCATCAAAATCAACCTAATATTTTTTAAGTTATTTCATGTTGACATCATGAAATTTTAAAATTAACCATTTGCACTTATTTACTACTTTATTTAGTTGAACTGTATATGAAAACTTTTCATCAACATAAACAGATATGCCACCTCCGCCAGTATCTCTACAGGAATGTTTAGCTTTGTAGTTATCAAGATTATAGTATTTTGTTTCATTTGCATAAAGCCATGATTGCGTAAATACAAGTATGTTTGGCTTGTCAGCAAGATTATTTACAATTAATCTATATCATCTATTTTATTTCTTAATTTTCTAATATTTGTATAACGCATATTAAATTTTAACTGTTTAAACGTGCATTTAGTTAAAGTATTCTTCGTCTATAATTGGCAATTTATAATCTATAAAGAAACTTTAGCTACCTATTTTTTCCAGATCTCTAACAAAAAACAAAAAAAATTCCCCCATCACCATATTCCTCTTTTAAATAACATTTTCCATTCATACAATATGCATACTTAGCTGTGATTCTTCTTGAGATCTCTAAGTTTGGTAAAAATATCCTGATTAAATTTGGTGAGTTCGTCATTTACATAAATAAATCTACTTTCTATTAAATTCGGTATACATACCGCAAGTCTCTGAAATGGGAAATAAACGTTTTAACCATGGAACAAAAACTTGAAGCATCATAATTGATCTACTGTAAGTTGTTCATAAAACCTCTAGTATTTTGGTGTGTTTGTGTGAGTGTTCATATATATATATATATATATATATATATATATATATATATATATATATATATATATATATATATATATATATATATATATATATATATATATATATATATATATATATATATATATATATATATATATATATATATATATATATATATATATATATATACCGAGTGACAACTTTCAAAGCGGAACATAGGCGAATAACATGGGAAATCACATATTTGCAGTTTGCTACTCACCTCTTTTACCTACAAGAACGGTAGTGGTGTCTATCAAAAGAGAATAAATTTTCTGAGCCTGCTGATACCAAATACCTACTAATTAAAAGCTCTTTTTATCATGAGATGATAATTTAAATATTTTCAAGATGAGCAGCCATGACATGCTAAATTCAAATAATTTTGTTACTGTCAAATCAAACATTTTTGACGTGCTAAATTCGAATAAGTCTGTTACTGTCAAATCAAACATTTTTGATTACCAATACATATTTTCCTGAAAAGCTTTAAAATGAATAATAATAATAATAGCTATAGTAATGAGGAACGAGTGTTTATTGTAAAAACATATTACAGTGCTGGCAGTTTGCGAAGAGTTCGAGATTTGTTCTCAGTTAAGTACGATGATCGACCCATTCCATCCGTGAGCACAATCATACGTATTTTAAGAAAATTTGAAGAAACTGCAAGTGTAGCAGTAGAAAATAGGGGTGGTAAGCTTACAGCTGAATTTGTATTATTTCAATATCAATGTATTTTTATAATGAAACAGGCATTAGAAGACAAGTTAATGCAAAACTGGAGGAAAGGGTGCTAGCGTTATTCAATGTAAATCCAAGTACTAGAGTTGCAGCAGAAGGCTGTGGTGTTTCTTGAGAGCGTGTGTGAAAAATCCTTAAAAAAACACAACTACCACCCGTACAAGCCGCAGTGCCATCAAGAGTTGTTGGCAATAGATGAAGAGAGCAGGTGTGTATTTTGTGAAGATGTTATGGAACACGCCAATCGGAATCGCCATTTTCTTTCATCGATTTGCTTTACTGACGAGTGCACGTTTACGCTAAATAATGAACCTAACGTACAGAATACAAGATACTGGGCGCAACAAAACCCAAGGTTACAACTTTCGACCAGATCCCAATACCTTCAGAAAATTAATATTTGGGCAGGCATTTTCAATAATCATATCATTGGACCGTTTGAATTAATTGGCAATTTAAATTAAAAAAATTATTTGGAACTCTTGGTAAATTAGGTATGTCCTGCATTAGACGAAGTTCCAAATGAAAATCGGGAAGTCTGGTTTCAGATGGGTGTCCAGCTCATTTTGGTGTAGACGTAAGAACCTGTTTAGATAATTTTTTCCTAATCATTGGATTGGTCGCGGTGGTAATATTAAGTGGCCGGCCAGATCTCCCGATTTGGCACCTTGTGACTTATTCTTGTAGGGTCACCTTGAAAACAAAATTTATAAAACTCGTCACCCAAATATTAATTCTTTGAGGGAGCTATCTTTGCTGAATGTGCACACGTTAATAACCAACAACTTGCACAAGTTCGAAAGGCATTTTATAATAGGTTGGGATATTGTTTATATCAAAATGGGGGACTATTTGAATATTTGTTGTAATTGTTTCAGTTAAATTATTGTTACTTATTTTTTGTTAATAGTTAATTTTATTATTGTTCCGGAACTGCAGGCACTACTGTTGTAATTGCTTTTTCTTCAAAGTATCTTATGTTAAATCATGGTAAACAAGGATTTTCGTAATTTTTTAATAATGTGCAATCAGCATTGTTCCCGATTATCAGATCACCGTACTTAAATGAGGACAAATCTCAAACTTTTGCAAACTGCCAGCACTGTAATATGTTGTTACAATAAACACTTGTTCCTCATTACTATAGCTATTATTATTATTATTCATTGTCAAGCTTTTCAGGAAAATGTGTATTGATAATCAGAAATGTACGATTTGACAGTAACAAAATTATTCGAATTTGGCATGTCATGGCTACTCACACTTTTAATTTTGCAAATATTTGATTTCCCATGTTATTCGCCTATGTTCCACTCTGAAAGTTGTCACTCGGTATATATATATATATATATATATATATATATATATATATATATATATATATATATATATATATATATATATATATATATATATACATTTTATTGTGTTCATATTATCCGTGTTTTTGATCCCTACCATTAGCCCGGATAATCGAGAGTATACTGTAAAACATACCTTGGAAATGGAGAATTGAACTGTGGTAAGCTTCTTCTTATGTATGGTGATGGTGTGTGCTGAGCTAACGTGCCACCAATATGTAACTTGCCCACAACAGTAAGTCCTGAATAAAGCATAACATTGCCATTGTGTTCAAGAATGGCTAACATATGAAGGTGCTGAAAAAGTTATGACTAAATTATTCTTCAATAAATTCAGGTATCTAATATACTATACGGTTATCATTAACATTTTACCAATTTATTTCATTAGTTGCTACAGATAAGTACATTTAGAGGACCCAAAAATTACAACACATTTAAAAGAAATCTGACAATCGATTCACTAACCAAGTGAGCGTCATCAGAGAATGAATAATTCAGTAATAATAACAGAATTATTCATCCTTTGATGACGCTAACTTGGTTAGTGAAACGAACGTCAGATTTTTTTAATGTGTTGTGGTGATTTGGGTTCTTCAAGTGTACTTATCAGCGCTCATCACATGTTCCAATTAAGACGAGAAATCAGAAAGATAGCATCACAAGTCACTAATGCGATATTTAAATCAAACTACTCAAATGATAATTCGTACAAATATGACAGGAAAATCTTCAGATAAGCTAACACTTTGTCTGCTTTACAGTGAAATAAACTACTAATTAAATAAATACAACATAATTTAATGAAACCCAATAAATAGGCTGAAGGAAAGGGCAACACGAGTAAAAATAAATGCCACAGTCACTTCAGTGCATAAGACACGCTGATGACAGTACTGATGCAAGAAATGAAAAGAGAATTACAAAGAGTGCTCAGTCTGATGGTTTGTGTATTAAGAAGAGTCAAACTAAAAACCAATATGACATAAACAAAAGTAATGCAGATAATAAGTAAAGAAGTGAAATGTGATTTGAATGCAACTATGGACAGTTTGAGATTTGTGGTAAATCAAGGCAAGCATTGAAGTGTTCAATTGAGCAGGAAATGCGAAAAAGTAATCTGGCTTGGCATATTAAAATGTTAAGTTTATGGAATTTCAAAACACCATTGTCAACATTTTTTGACCTTCATCAAATTATGTCGTTTTTTAAAATTATTATTTCAACAACACACCACGAGGGCTTACAGCCTTAATACTATCGTACCGTGGGTGTCGACAAGGAGGAAAGAGGCAACTAGTTAATTCTGGACTTAAAGGTTTGGAGGTTCGGAGGAGAAGGAAAAACATGCGCCGGCAAGGAATTCCACAACTTGGAAGTCCTCGGGACAAAAGAGCGGGCATAACAAGATGTTCTATGTCTGGTGACCTGGAAAGTAAAAGGGTGCATTCGCTCTGTTCCACTGGTAGATCTGTTGGGAACAGCAGGTGGAGGAACTATGGAAGAAAGCTCCTCTGAGCAGTGCCCGTGCAGATATCTATAAGAGAGAGAGAGGTCACCAACGGCACGTCGGTGGGCAAGGGATGGCAGCCTTTGGGTGAGGGTAGGGTCACCATTGAGTCGTAGAGCTCTCTTCTGAATGGAGTCCAGGATAGCGAGTGTAGAAGCGGCAGCAGCACCCCAGATGTGGGAGCAGCATTCGAGGTTTGGCCTTATTTGCGAAGTATATAAGGTATAGAGATTAGCTGGTGAAAAGTATTTGCGAGCCCGGACGAGGAAACCTAATTTCTTAGCAGCCGCTTCTGCAATTGATGTGACATGTTGGTGAAAATTGGGATTTCGATCCACAGAAATGCCAGCAAGTGAAAATGACTCATTTTTTTGAATAACCTGGTTGTTCATTGTGATGGATCTAGGGCTGGTGTATCTTTTATGAGAAAGAAAGCAAGACTGAGATTTGGTGGGGTTGAATTGTACAAGATTTCTACTTCCCCAGTCTAATATTTTTTGGAGATCCACGGAGAGAGAACCCTTCATGAATCTGCGATCCTCATCTAATTGGGCCAAAGAGACAGGCTTAGAATATTGTATATTTGAGAGGAGGGTGCTGTTGTCCGCGTAACTGTGAACTGGGTTGGGTGTGTTAGAGAGGAGGTCATTGATGCGGAGAAGAAACAAAGTAGGGGCTAAAGCTGAACCTTGAGGAACTCCTGCATTAATTGGATATAGTTTAGAGGAATGGCCATCCACGACAACAGAAATGCTCCGGTTGGAGAGGAAGTTTGCTGTCCAGGTACAGAGTTTTGGTGGTAGGCCATAGGCCGGAAATTTATTAAGCAGTGCTGTGTGCCAGATCTGGTCGAATGCTTTGGATATGTCTAGAGCGACAATCTGGGATTCACCGTGTAGTTCCATAAACTTCTTCCAAGAATGGGTGACAAAGGAAAGGAGGTCAGCAGTTGATCTGCGCTGACGGAATCCATACTGCCTGTCGTGGATTAGACTGTGTCGTAATACACAGCAGAAGTAGTATAGTTACTGTATATGGACATACTGTAAAATTTGAGACAATAAAGTAATAATAATAATAGGACTGAAAATAGATATAAAGCTGAATAGCAAACAACTTGAAAAGTAGAAATATTCACATACCTTGGGAGTATTATTACAAATGATGGCGAATCTATTAGCAATGAACTAAGGGGGATCGCGATAGCAAAGCAAGCATTTTATAAAATATACTTCTAAGCAGCAAACATTTTTTCTTGAACCAGAGGAAGAGGTTCATCAAGACATACGAATGTAGTGTTGTAATGTATGGGGTAGAAAGCTGGACTTAAATAAGAGGGCCATGAAGAGAATCGAAGCTTTTGAAATGTGGGCATTGAGAAAAATGACAAAGACAAGCAGTAGCAATTGAAAGAAGAGTACAGGTGTGTTAAGCAAAGCGAGATGAAAAAAAGTTCGGGACGCAGCAAGTGAGTTATGGTAGTGAATTTTTATTAAATGCTTCAAACTTGGATAACTCAATTTTCTATAAACTTGAACAGTTGAATTTTGGGAAGTAGTAAGGCCTTTCCCAAGGCAACATATTCACCAAATGTCATTAAAATAGCTTTGTAACTTTCGGAGAAAATTTTTTTTTTCAAAAAAAAAACTCAAAATTTGAAAAGCTCAATTTTCTATAAACTTAGAAAGTTGAATTTTGTTACGTAGTACGGTCTTTCACAAGGCTACATATCCACCAAATTTAATTAAAAAAGCTTTGTAATTTTGGGAGAATTTTTTTTTAAAGAAAACTCAAAATATTCCCGAAAAACCTTGTCCGATTTTCCTGTCTAACGAACTCATGCAAGCCATTAATATAAGAAAGGCACTTGCCGAGTTTGATCGAAATCGGTTAATTATTTTTTGAGTTATCGGTTGGGTATATATATATATATATATATATATATATATATATATATATATATATATATATATATATATACAAACATATAAAAATTGAAACTGACCCCGGATATGGGTTCTAGGGGTCCTAGTTCGCGCTTATTTGAAAAAAAATTTCAAAGTCTCACCATCGAAACCTCTCTATTAGTGAATTTTTTTAAATAAAAATTCACCAAAAAATGGTTATGGCAAGACATTACAAGGAAGAAGTCAAAATTCTTAAACACATTAAACTTTCTGGCGATATTTGTCATATGAAGGGTACGTACTTGGAGCAAAAGCAAGAGGCAGACAAAGAGGAAAACTTTTGGGAAACCTTGCCCATTTGAAGTATGGAAGCTACAATGAAATGAAAAGAACTGCAGGAGACAGAGAGTCATAGTTGCAGCGACAAGGCAACCCCCGTCTTTAGATTTTGATGATGATGATAATGATGAAACTAATATAGTCTCTTATAGTACAATAAAAATTATTTACAATAAACATCTAATGTGATAAAACAAAGATTTTCGTAATCAAGTAATGGACAAAATATTTTATTATTTCAAGTAAAACTTTTATGATTCTAATTAAGGCAAGGAATATGTGCAATGAAAACTGAGTTACATATGTACATATAGTAATGATAGTAATAGTTTATTGGTATCTTACAATTCTACAGTACATCATACAAGGATGCTAATAAATAATACTTGTGTATGTGTAACACATATTTTGTAAATGATTTTTTTCAAAATGTGCAGATGACTAATAATCACCTTGAAATGTCTTTTAAATTATTATTTCGATCTCCACTTCTTTTAAAACTAGCCTCTTCATCACACGTCTGCCAAAAATGATGGTTCTGAACATATTATGAAAGTATAAAAAAAGTATAATGAACAAAGAAAGAGAACAAAGCATATGTGTAGAACCCAGAAACGGATATTTCTGGAGGACGAAATAAAAGACTTAGAATGGAAATACAGAAAAAATGAAATGTGTAACTTCTACAAAGACGTGAAAGATATAAAAAAAGGTCACAAAACTAGAGCAGGGTTCTTTAAAGATGGAAATTATATAGGAAACGAAAAAGACATATGCAGAAGATGGTAAAAACATTTCAAGGAATTGTTAAACGTTGGAGATGAGGAAAAAGTAAAAGAATGTCGTCAGGAGTTACTTGTACAGGAAGAAGTTACAGAATATCCAACGAAGCAAGAAATAGAGGAAATTTTACAACCAATGGAAAACAACAAGATTCCAGGTGAAAATAGAATCACCGCCGGAAATATTAAATATGGAGGGACTGTCTTGGTTACCACAATGTACCAATTGATAAAGGAAATTTGGAAAATAAAAGAAATGCCACAAAAATCGACCAAGAGCATCATGGTAACTCCATTTAAGAAGGAAGATATCAGGGAATGTGGCAACTACAAAGGGACAGCTTTACCAGATGTAGCCTACAAAATTGTGGCAACATTAGTAAAAAAAAACGACTAGAGAAGTATGTGGAGCCTTTGCTAGGAGAATATCAGGCTGGTTTTAGAAGACCAGTTATGTTTTCTGAAGAAAATTTTGACTGGTTATTACAAGTATGAGATTCCAACACACATGATGTTTGTCGTTTTTAAGGCTGCTTACGACTTAGTGAAAAGAAGCAAACTTATTGAAATACTTAAGAGAGTTTTAAATACCCGAGAATATAGTGAAACTAGTAATTGTGACACTACATAACACCACATGTGCAGTTAGGGTAAATTGAAAGCTGTCCGACGAGTGCGAATTGAGAAGAGGAGTAAGGCAGTGCGATCCACTGTCAACATTATTGTTTAATATAGTTTTGGTGAAAGTAATAGAGACAGTGGCATAAATAGAAGGGGAACCCTGTTTGACAGGGGTTATCAGTGCCTTGCTTAGGCCGACGATACCTTGTTAATGGCCAGAAATAGAAAAAACAACTAGAAAACATCATTAGAAGTTTGGTGGAAGTAGCAGATAGTGTAGGGCTTCTAAAGGTAAGAGCAAGTACATAACAATTAGAAAGACTAAGGAAACTAATAGTGAACTTTTTACAGTGAAAATGGGACGAGTGTCTTGAACTTTGAAGAGGTTGGAAATTACATGTAGTTATGTGTATTAATAGACGATAGATGTGATGAAGATGTAGAAGTTAACCTGATGATAGCGAAAGCTAACTGATATGCAGGAGAACTTAATAGCTTGCTTAGATTGAAGAACATCTCAATCACGACAAAGTTTAGACTATATAAGACCGTGATAAGACCAACATTGACATATGGATGTGAAGCGTGGATAATGAACTAAAGACTGGAAGATAGAATAGTGATATGGGAGAAAAATATACTCTGCAGAATTTTCGGAGGCAAGAAAATAGATGGTATTTGGGGAAGGCGTACAAATGCGGAAGTGTATCAAACGTATGGAAAACCACCTGTGTCCCAGGTAATTAACACACACATACTACAGTGGGTGGGCCATATAGAACGAATGGGTGAGGAGAGAATGGTAAAGAAGCGTGTTTGGTCAAATTCAGAAGGTAAAATGAAGAAGGGTAGACCAAGAAAAAGGTGGCTTGACGCAGTTCATAAAGCCTTGCAAGAAAGGGGGTTCACAACTGGAAGATCATTGCTAGAGACAAGAAGCAGTGGAAATATATCACCAAGCTATGGGCCTAAATGGCCTGTGAATGAATATCTATTTATAAAGTTTTTGACTGCCATATCCACCTAAAAATCATTAATCTATATAGTCACATACAATTGTGATATTTTTATGTAACCATAATAGCACTAAGCAACATGAAATAATTTTTCTAACTATTTTACACTGTATTGTCATAATATAGGTTGTAAAAGTCAAAGTCATAGTACATATTATGTTAACAAACCTAAAAATATGGTAAAAAGAAGCAATAAAAAAGTGGTATATCATGGATTCATATTTTACGGCTACACACTTCCACAGCGTTTATATTTTGAGAAATTAACTTCAACATTTGCTTTTAACCCTCCTTCATAAACTTCCTAAGAAATTTCTCAGGAGTGTGACCTGGTTTACACAATTAAGACCTAGTCTTTTCAAGTTTCCGAGAAGTAGATAGAAAGACAGGCCTTCCTGGTAACTTGCCCAGTGGTCAAAATTTACATACCAATGGGATAAAGCGATATAAAATTCAGCACAAATTACAAACGCCGATCATTTTAGTCAGAATATTTGGGAATTAGGTAGAAACGCATTCCAGGTAAACATTAATGCTCTTTTAAATAGAAGTGATTGTTATCAATTCTTAGCTCCTAAATAGACAGTAATATAAAGCTTGTGAAAAAATATGCAGTAGCATAGAAAATTGCATAATATATGGAAATATGCAAAATATGCATATGTATGCATTTTGCATATATTCCTTGCCTTAATTATATTGTACTTACAGGTATTGCTACAGCATCTTTGGCGCTTACACTGGTTACCATCCCAAAAATAATGTGATTTGTAATAGAAAAGTCTATTCTCACCATAGAGAGCTGATGTTTGGTAGGTATTATATAACATAAATACCATTGGCCAGTTAGGTCTTCAGAAAGGAATACCTTTGAAGCTGCACTTACAGTACAGCCATCACTAAAAAATATATATTTTATTTATTAAGGCAAGAGGTTGCAATAATTTTCGAACAAAATTAAACAATATAATTTATTTGCAGACACTTACCCGGTATTGTATTGATCAGTCCATAAATGTTCTAAGCAGATGTTTGGAAGAGTTTGTAAATGAGACATCGATTTTGGACAATCAAAAAACTGTCTGTTTATTGAGAATGAATTGTTGTTCTCCTGATTATTAAAACTATTGAAATTTGGTGTTCGTGGTAGCCATGGACTTCCCAAAGAAGAAGTAGCTGGTGACTGACAGCGGCTAAAAACATATTTTATTTTTTTTACAATAATTTGTCTATAATTTCTACTGTTAAACAATCGCCAATGGCGAATCAGATGTATAACTTGTGTCACATGAACATGGTACACTCACTTTTATCCTCATTGTTTAAGATAACAGTTTTAAACATGGCAATACATTGTTCACTTACATTTTTAATGTAAATGACATCTGCTTTTAATTTTCAACTGAAAGCAAGTATACTTTTTATTTTCAATTCTAGAAAATTTTCTGACTACAAAAATACACTGTTGTGTCCCTCGAATTTTCTGGTGTGTCTCATCGATCTGCTTTACCTGTATGTCTTGCTCAGGTACCAAGTTCTGCAGGCTCCATTCTGGTGCCATTCTTGGGCTAAGAAAATTAAGTGACTGTAGGATTGTGGGTGCTGATATACCACGGAAAGCCTCTCTATTTGTTAGCAGACTGCTACTGTCAGTTAAGCAAGATGATCTTCAGTCGTATATTGACTCAACTTTTCATGTGAGTGATATCTCAAAGATAGAGAGACAGGCAGTGCGTTCTGGTGACTATACCAGCATTACAGTGGAAACCAAGGCAGAGTTTATCAGCAGTCTTTTGGATCAATCTTTATGGCCAGAAAATATACTAGTTAAGCGTTTCCATTTTTTTCAGCCAGAGTCATCGATTGGATGACAGCCAATTAACCTTATGGGATCAGGTTAGATCTGACTTTCTGCCTTTGACATTACTACACTATGTCGCAAACTCTGTAACTCCACTTATGGTCCAAATTGGGATTTTAGTGCCATCTGGTGCGAAATTAGGGGACACATCAGTTGGTTTACTCGTATCCCCAAAATGAAACTGATTTATCTGCTAGGACTAAACTAGAAAACTGCGGATCTCCTTCACGCCAATTTTAGTAGGCAGAATGCGTAATTCCATTAGTTTGTGTAGCCAGTCATAGCTTGTTGGTGCAGTGAGATGAAATCTTACAAGTTTTGTATAATTTTTAACTTTTATTCATTGGAACTGTTGCTGTTAGGTGAGTATAAACATTGATTTACATTATTTATTATGTTTCACATAACAAAAGTATTCATTAAAGGCAGTTAGTGTGGATATTTACCGTGTGTAGGAGTTACGTAGTTTTTGTAGAGCGTTTGTGCCCAAAGTGTGTGTTTTAGAAGGAGATACGCATTCTTCTTGACACTTTTATTCTATTAGGTCTGTTAATTCTTTTATTTTATTTTTTTTTAGCAAAAATTGTAAGTCGAATTGACAAAATAATTGCGGCCTTAAAACAAACAGAGGCATTGAATTCGTATCAGGAAAACTCGAATATTAGTGGCTTAGATTGCTTTAATAACTCAAGCTTTATGGACCCTCTTGCAACCATTCAACAGGCTTATGTGATTATTATTGATACTGACCGTAAATTATTGGGGGGACAGCAAAGAATTTAATCACTAATACATACATTCGTTATTTCAGAACAACTAATAGATAGAAATTTGCAAAATGGGCAGATCTTTCATGCAATGGTTTCTTACGACGCTTCGGGAAGTGTGAAAACACAAGAGGTTTGTGCAGTTAGAGAGGAACACAGCACTGAAGAAGGACTGGTTGTGGAGCTAAAAGAAGATCATATGATTACAGCAGCAGAACTAAACAATGATCCAATTTTCGATCCAGACCCACAAGACAACCAAAGATATGTTTCAGAAGAGCACTGTGCTGATCATATCTATGAATACGATTAGCTGAAGGACGGTAGTATGGAAGTTGAGAATCTAGGGGTTGCACCAAATGAGAATCTAGATGCTGATTCAAATGAAAATCTAGAAAACGAGAATCCAGAAGATCGGAGTCTATAAGATGATAAACAGAAAGGAACGCGTTCTACGATATATGAAACCAATGCAAGAAATTGGAACGAAAATATGAATAAGGTAAATGGAGAAAAAGTGAAAACTTATTTAGGGAAAAAAAAAGAACAAGGAAAATAGAAATATGATTTATTAAAACAACCCCGGTCACTGAAGGATCCCTGTAACTGTCTATTGAGTAGGAAGGAGAAATCCCTTTTGCAGTGCAGTAGGTTACAGGAAGACGACAGGCAAGCTAGATTTAAACAATTTTGGAATTATACATGGGCAGAAAAGAAGGTATTTGTGAGCAATTATGTTATTGTCAGTCCAACTGTTAGAAAACGGGGTGCAAATGAAGACTCAAGAAGGGAATATTCCAACAGGTTTTATTTGGGTAAATATAGACTTAGGGTGTGTAAGGCGATGTTTCTCAACACACTTGGTGTAAAGGAATGGGTGATAAAAAAATGGGCAAAAAGAAATTTGGAAGAAAATAAACAAGTAAGATTGGCAGATGAAGTACCTCATGAAGTCCAGGGAACTAACAAGATTAAACTTTTGCATGAGTTTTTCGACTCTGCCAAAACTAAAATCCCACTACTGTCGGGCATCAACATCAAAACTTTATCTAGAACCCATCTGGAACTCTAAAGCTCATGTATACAGAATCTATCAATCAGATTTCTGCAGAAACCGAAACGAGGAACCTGCTTCTATTGCAACCTTTCACAAGGAATTCGATAAGAAAAGGCTATCCTTATATAGACCGAAAGAAGATTTATGAGATACGTGTGTAGCCTTTGAAACAGGAAATTTATCTCAAGAACAGTATGATGAGCATTTAATACTGAAAAGCCAGAGGGGAAAAGTCAAAAGATAAGAAATCGCAGAATAAAGTGTTTACCATGGACTTACAGTCCGTACTTCTTAGTTCAAAGTCCAATGTGTCCTCTTTATATTATAAACAGAACCTCATACACAATTTCACCGTCTATGACATAAAGCGTCAAAAGGGCTACTGCTATCTGTGGAATGAAAGGGAAGGTGGATTGAGAAGCAACGAATTCACTAGCATAATTGTTAATTTTCTAGAAAAGCATCTCGAGACATACCCATTGGAGGACCAAAGCGAGGTAATTATATACAGCGATGGCTGCGGCCATCCAAACCGAAACACTACTTTATAGAATAGACAACTCAATTTTGCAGTTCAGAACAATCTTACCATTGTCCAAAAGTACTTGCAAAAAGGTCACACCCAAATGGAAGTGGATAGTGTACATTCGGTCATTGAAAGACAGCTATGGAACAAGAAAATCAATGTACCGCCTGACTATGTGTCCATTTGTAAAACTGCCTGTCTAAATGCACCCTACCACGTTGAGTACCTACTACATAACTTTTTTAAAGAAATTTGATACAATTAACTTTGTTAAATCTATCCAACCTGGAAAAGTAGTCGGTGGTAAATGATTTGAAAGCACTACAATATTCAAGGACTGGCATTTTCTATAAACTTAGACACCCAGAGGATTAGCAGCCATTACCAGTGAGATTAACAACTTCACAAAAGAAGATTAAAAATAAAAACCGACAAATACAAAAGCGTACAACTGCTGAAACAAAGTATGGAGACAGATTTCCACGATTTCCACTTCTATGATAAGCTACCACACGACTAATGAAAATTTTACGCAGTGTTTATACCTCGGATAACTAACTTATCTTTTTTACGGATTCATCTTATGCAATACCTCTTTTTTTGCTTAGAGTAATTAATTTTTGCTTTCAGGTTTCAGTAGTTGGATGTTGTTTGTGTCATTACTTGGAAAACTGGGCTTGTTATTTTTTATTATAGGATAATGTACTTATTATTCATCTCTTATTTTTTTAATAAATATCTTTTTTAAATAAATACTTTTTGAATAAAATCGCTTACTTCAATTATTGTATCTATATACCCTCTTCCAATATCGTTCCTATATCAGGTAACTAATAGTCATGGAAAAATTCTTGACTTTGTAATTTCAAATCTGAACACCAGTTAGCACCGGTTCACCACTTCTCACCGAAGATTCGTATCATCCAGCCTTAGCAATACTTTTTGAGGTATCTGGTCAACTTACTTGTAACTTTCGGTTTAAAAATGGGGTGGTAACACAATTTTTTTTTGCATATTTCGAAAGTTCGTATGAACATGAATCTGACTCACTAGATATTTTCCTTTAAAGTTGTCTAATAATAAAAAATTATCAAAGATTGCAATAAGTTAGTATATAAATTTGAATTTTAAACTTAGGGTTAATAGATCACAAGATACACATAGTTTGTGCTTTACAGAATATGGCACTGGCGGCGAGCGGTATGCGCCCACGAGCGTCTCGCGACACTAATTAAGATCGCTGCGACTCAAGAGTTTTTTTGCCGTTTTACGAAATAAAAGATCTGCCTGAGGTGCTATTTAATCACAATCTTGCTTGACTGATCTTCCTGACCCGACCTGAAATCAGTTTGCACAATTAAAAGCTAAAAGAAGGAAAATCCAACCCTGGCATACGTCAAGGTCATATGAGCATAATGTATACTTTTCCTTCCCCTTTTTCCTTCTAGCTTTTAATTAGGCAAACTGATGTCAGAGCAGGTCAGGAAAGTCTGTTCAGACAGGTATATGATTAAACAGCACCCCATTATTTCGTAAAACAGCAAAAAACTCATGATTCGCAGCCATGTGGATTACTGTTACGAGACGCTCGTTTGCACCCTTCCTTCACTGAAAATTTTGCGACTAATCACAGGATCACATTCCACAAAACCAACTGCCAAAACTCAGAATGGTATGTGGAACGTGTTTCTGGATTAGTCACTCCTCTGACAGCTGAGAGTGGCCATTTTGAGTGATGATGTTTATGATGGTATTGCAGGGACTCTGCTGGTAATTCGGATTTATAATTTTAAGACGAAACCTGGACCAATCAGAGGCTTTGAGGCTATACGACACAAACAACAGGCTTTAAAATGAGCATTTTGGCGGGTGAATTTTCATTTCTCTATTAAAAACGTACTATAACGAAAAACTTTAATATTTTCCCATCGACTTCTTTTATTACCACCAGTAATTAATTTCTATTAACCAAAATTGTGATTTTTGATTATATGTTACGACCCCATTCAACACCCTTGTATAACTTTAGAAAAGCATACTTTTTAGGATTGTATAGAGCCTTATCTGATATTGATCGGAACTTTCTATGCAGTTCTCACCGTGTCAACCAGGCTTGTGCCAGTTTCTATGACAAGTTATCCTCAGTAGTTGACAGATTTGTACCAAAACATCCAATTCATCAGTCTAGGTTTTGGTTCACCAGTGATATAATATCTGAACTTAACCTTAAAAAAGCTCTTCATAGAAAGTATAAATATGCTATATAATATATAAAAACATTCTGGTTGATGAAGACAATACAGCTTTCTCTAGATGTAGAGCAAAAATTAAAACGTTAATTAGAAATGCTCATCACAATTACACTTCTAGTATAGAAATTTATAATTAGTCAGATCCTTCCTCTTTCTGGTCCTTTATAAGATTCAAAACCAAACAGTCAGGAATTCCCGGCTTGATAACTTACAAAGGCGACACATTTGTGTATTTAGAACAAATTGTTAACGCTTTTGCAGATTTCTTTAGAGATTCACCTGGGTCCACTACTGCAGTCTTATCACTTCCTTTTGACACCTACGACTACCCATAAAATCATCTTAATCAAATCTCCTTAAATGATGTTCTTAAAGGTATTAGAACACTTAAATCTAAATTGTCATAGTGACCTGATAGTATTCCCAGTTTTCTAATTAAGGATTGTGCTGCAGTATTTGCTGAACCTTTGCATTAGATTTTAAATCTTGCTATTAGTACATCCACTTATCCAGATATCTGGAAAATATCAAAGGTTTGTCCGTTACATAAAAAAGGTGAAACCTCAGTTGTTGAAAATTACAATTTTGCCAAAGTCTTCGAATATGTTCTTGTCAATTATATATCTGCACATGTCATACATCTCCGAAAATCGCTGGGTGCTGTATACTTGGACATGAAAAAGCTTTTGATTATGTATCACATCGATTACCAATGGTAAAACTTTCACGCTTTGGATTTTCTGATAAAATGGTCAATTTTATCTTACCTTACAAATCGGTTTAATTATATCTGGTATGCAGGACAGTCAGTCATACTATTACCCTGTTTGATCTGGGGTTCCTCAAGATTTGGTTTTAGGCCCACTTTTTTAAACATGTTCATCAATGATCTCAGCACTTTGATCAGCATACTATACCTTATATGTGTGTATGACATAAAAATCTTCTTGTCAATTGAATCAAACCTCGACTGTGATTTGTTACAAAAAGGCCTAGACAAGATCGCAGAATGGTGCTCACCAATGGACAGAAGTTTAGCACTAAGAAATGCAAGGTAATGTCCTTTTCAAATAAGAAGTTTCCTATTTCTCATCCCTACAATATTGGTAATCAGTCTCTTGAACAAGTGTCTAAAATTAGTGACTTAGGGGTTACCTTTGATAGTAATCTGCGCTTCCACCATCACATTGCAAATGTTGTTTCTTTAACAATGTGAAGCCTTGGCTTTCTAGTGTGGAGCTCCAGATGCTTTAGACATACTGATACAATATGTGCACTCTACAATGCATTTGTGCTACCTAAATTAGAAAATGCAAGTATATGCTGATCTCCCTTATATGGTTGTTACGAGTCGATGCTGGAATGGGTACTAGCATAGATTCCTCAAATATGTAAGCTTTCATGAGAGTGGAAGCTACCCTTAACAAGGATATTCCTAGGATATTTTGTCGGCAGATTTCAGTATGAGTTCACTAGCTGACAGAAAACCTCTTGCAAAAATAAAAATTCACTTTTTATGTCCCATCTCCTGGTCCTAGTTTACGATCCTATCCCACATTCCGCCTACCTATTTCTAGAACAAATGTTCTGATAAGATCACCTTTATATGCAAGTATGGAAGAGTGCAATAGAATCTCTGTTGATATCCTCATGCCTGGTAACGTAAAAAATTTTATAGCTGCTATTTATGACAATCTAGAATGTGGCTCTATAACATGATTCTTGTTTTTTTATAGCTGTTAGAATAAGCTGTTTTTGTTTGTTTCATGCTGTTATATGTTATATGTAATATGGAGATGCTCTCTCTGTTTAAATGAATAAATAAATAAATACCTTACAGTTAATATTTTTCATGAAAATGTTTATTAGATGCATTTTGGTCATCACAAGAAGCACATGCCTACCAGTTCACTATTATTAGAGCTCATCAGTCGCCATACATTCCCTTCCCTGGTATGTGTGTGTGCATGTAATTATGGATGACAGATGCTAATGTCTATTGGCCACAGACTTTTATTATTCTTTTTTTAATATTATTTTGTTTAACTTTTTTTTTTAATCATTTCGAGAACACTGACCCATTTTATTATTTGCAGATTATTTGGTTTTATTCGACTATGCGTGGATATATTCTTTACAATGCTTACTTAAGTACATAGTCCTGGTTAAAGGACAAGTAGGACTATGGCCAATGAATTAACAATATTTGGTTTAAATATATAGACTTCTTCTCTGGCTTCCCTACTTTTTTCTCTGTAACCGGTTTTGCCTTTTACAGCATCATCAGACAGGAGAAAATTAAATTTATTTATACTTTTTTTTTTAATTTTAACAACACACCACGAGGGCTCACAGCCTAAATACTATCGTACCGTGGGTGTTGACAAGGAGGAAAGAGGCAACTTGTTAATTCTGGACCTGAAGGTTTGGAGGTTCGGAAGAGAAGGAAAAACATGTGCCGGCAAGGAATTCCACAACTTGGAAGTCCTCGGGACAAAAGAGCGGGCATAACAAGATGTTCTATGTCTGGTGACCTGGACAGTAAAAGGGTGCATTCGGTCTGTTCCTCTGTAGATCTGTTGGGGGCAGCAGGTGGGGGAACTATGGAGGAAAGCTCCTCTGAGCAATGCCCGTGCAGATATCTATAAAAGAGAGAGAGAGGTCACCAACGGCACGTCGGTGGGCAAGGGATGGCAGCCTTTGGGTGAGGGTAGGGTCACCGATGAGATGTATAGCTCTCTTTCGAATGGAGTCCAGGATAGCGAGTGTAGAAGCGGCAGCTGCACCCCAGATGTGGGAGCAGTATTCGAGGTTTGGCCTTATTTGTGAAGTATATAAGGTATAGAGATTAGCTGGTGAAAAGTATTTGTGAGCCCGGAAGAGGAAACCTAATTTCTTAGCAGCCGCTTCTGCAATTGATGTGACATGTTGGTGCCAATTAAGATTTCGATCCACAGAAATGCCAACAAAAGGAAAGGACTCATTACTTTGAATAACTTGGTTGTTCATTGTGATGGGTCTAGGGCTGGTGTATCTCTTATGAGAAAGAAAGCAAGACTGAGATTTGGTGGGGTTGAATTGTACAAGATTTCTACTTCCCCAGTCTAATATTTTTTGGAGATCCACGGCGACAGAACCCTCCATGAGTCTGCGATCCTCATCTAATTGGGCTAAAGAGACAGGCTTAGAATATTGTATATTTAAGTGGAGGGTGCTGTCGTCCGCGTAACTGTGAACTGGGTTGGATGTGCTAGAGAGGAGGTCATTGATGTGGAGAAGAAACAAAGTAGGGGCTAAAGCTGAACCTTGAGGAACTCCTGCATTAATTGGATACAGTTTAGAGGAATGGCCATCCACAACAACAGAAATGCTCCTGTTGGAGAGGAAATTTGCTGTCCAGGTACAAAGTTTTGGTGGTAGGCCATAGGCCGGAAGTTTATTAAGCAGCGCTGCGTGCCAGACCTGGTCGAATGCTTTGGATATGTCTAGAGCAACAATCTGAGATTCACCATGTAGTTCCATAGACTTGTTCCAAGAATGGGTGACAAAGGAAAGGAGGTCGGCAGTCGATCTGCGCTGACGGAATCCATACTGCCTGTCGTGGATTAGACTGTGTTTTTCAAGAAATTTTAGTAATTCGATGTTTATATACTTTTCCATCACTTTAGACGACTGAAAGGAGAGAAATAGGCCTGGAGTTGCTAGGAAGCGCTTTGGATCCTTTCTTGGGGATAGGTTGTACTCAAGCAGTTTTCCAGTTACTAGGGAATATGCCTTTATTGTAAGATATCTGAAACGGACGAGTCAGGACAGGAGCAAGTTCTGGTGCGCAATTTTTGAGAACAATTGCTGGGATCTCGTCAAGGCCAGAGGCTTTCCTGGTATTAAGAGAAGAGGGCATCTTTCGTACCTTTTTAGTTTTGAAAATGATATCCGTCATTTTGTGCGTGACATTGGGGACTGTTGGTGGTTGAACATTGGGAGGTGGGTTGAGAGTAGAATTGCCGGCGAACAACGAAGCAAAAAGTTCAGCCTTGCCCAGGGCGGTAGAAACAATTTAATCCCCTGAGACAAGAGGTGGGAACGTGCTTTTGCAGAAATTATTCCCAATAGATTTATCAAGAGTCCAGAAGGGTTTGCTGCTGTTGGAGCTTGAGAGGACTTTGTTTTTGATGTGGTTATTAAAGGAGTTTTTTGCCTCAGAAAGAATGCGGACATAGCGGTTTCTTGCGTCGTTAAATGCTTGACGATTTTCTTGACTGGGATTGTGTAGAAGCGTTTTGTGAGCTTTGATCTTTTCAAGTCTGGCCTTGTCACCGGATTTAGAGAACCAGGGCTTTTAAGTGGCTGAAGAGGTTTTCTGTGTACGTGGAATAAATAATTCCATGCCGACTTGGATAATTTCGGTGACGTTTTGTGAGATATCAGAGAGGTCAGGATGAGAGAAGCAGACAGACGCCCATGGAAATGAGGAAAAGTAATCCCGCATTTCGTCCCAGTTTGCGGATTTGTAGTGCCAAATGATACGTGGGTGTGATGACTGTGTGACCTCGGGTTGCATTGCGCAGGAAGCAGTGACCATGCCGTGGTCTGAGCGACCAAGGGGGGCGGTGACTGATATGTTACAGCATTTAGGTTTTGTAGTAAGAAGGAGATCCAAGGGATTTGAGCTGTGTGTTGGAATACGAGAAAAGTAAGTAGGTTGCTGAACCATATTGGCTAAAGAATTGCTGATTGCAAAGGCCTCCGCTGCTCTCCCTTGTGGATCGGTTTTTGAAGATCCTAGCCATTCCTATTATGGACATTGAAGTCACCAAGAATAGTGACCTCGGAGGAAGGATATTCAGAAATCAGATAGTCGGTTTTTTTCAGAAAGGTAGTCAAAGAGCTGGACAAAGTTGTTGTCAGAAGGTGACCGGTAAATGCAACAGATGAATTTAGTTGCAGCCCTGAGAGAGAGTTTTATCCATAGTATGTCTTTTCTTCCAGCTTCTAAATTGGGGAGTCTGGTGCAGGGTAGATTGCTACGGACGTATGCGTACACGCCTTCATGCAATCTAAAGGAAGTAAGGAGCTCATACCCCGGGAAATTAAGGTGATTAGTGGCTGTTTTGGCACTGATTTGGGTTTCGGTGAGGAAGAGGAGTTGGGGCCTGTTAGCCTGGAGGAAATGGTGGACGGAGTTCAGGTTAGAGTTTAGGCCACATATATTCGAAAAGGATATGTTAAATCTTGATGTTGGCGCCCCCTGTACACTCCTCTCCCGGAGATCCGAATGGAGGGGTATTTTGCCTCATTACAACTATAAACAAAAGTATTTGCTACATTGGAGTATTTTGGCCAACAAATTCTTTAAAACTAAAAAAGACAGATAATGTATGTTAATATTTACCATGAAAATAAAAAAACTTATAATAATAAAAACCAGAACAAAAATGATAATAATAAAATAACTAATTAAAAATAACAGCAATAAAAGCAGATTCTATATAATAAAAAAGGCCTCGGTGGTTCGGGGGTAAGAACATGTGCCTCTGAACCGAAGGGCACAGGATCCGATTCCCAGGGTTCCCCTTTCACTTTTCAGTATGTACTGTAAAGTTAACATCCACCGAGGTTGTGGCATTGTATTTGAGCAAGTTGAATGTCTGCACATTCCGCCCTTCGGAGGGGGCGTAAAGCCGTCGGTCCTGTAACCATGCAATGTTGGGCACGTTAAAGATCCCTACCCTCCTTATAGAAAGGCGGGGGTTCGGCAAAATTTCCAGAGATTAAACTGCTCCCTGACGTCGGTGATTGGCCATAGTCGCGAAAATAGACTGACGTTAAAGTACACAAAATATATATACAGGGTGTTTAAAAAAGACGCAGTATTATTTAAGGGGTTGATTTCGCAGGCCATTTTATGAAAAAAAGTTCTCATAAACATAGGTGCTAAAATGCATTGTTTCCAAGATACAAGGTGTTACATTTTTTTTGTAAAATAATGATTTTTTAAATAATTCAAATATCTCCACACCGAATTGTTTGGAAATTTGGTAGCGTTGTTTGTATTAATAATCGACTGATTTGGCCATAATTAGATACAAATTGTATCTTGAATCGTTTACATGATGAAAAATAAAAACCTTTTTATCACACGTCCATTTATTATACAAAAAATTTGAAAAACTGCTGAAAGTGGCCACCTCCAGCTCGGATGCAGGAATCCAATCGTCTCCTCACTGACTGGCAGACTCTCTCAAAAACACCAGCATCAGATCTAATTGAGTTACACCCAGCAATGATTCGATTTCTTAGGTCCTCCACATTTTTCAGTGGAGTAGTGTAAAGCAAGGACTTCAGGTAACCCCAGAAGAAAAAAATCCAGTGAATTTAATTCCGGGGATCGTGCAGACAAAGAAAATAATAGCGGAATGCACGACTTTCAGGAAAACAAAATAAAGAAAAAAATTGCTTGCCTACCTTTTAAACAGCGTATCACAATGGGTCTTGAGAGTACTTTTAAGAAAGCTGATTTGCAGCTAACTTTTTCGACAAAAAGTAGTTTAAGAAATTTGTTAGGTAATATGAAAGATAAAGATAAAGCCACTGAAATGTCAGGTATCTAGGAAATAGGTTGTAAAGATTGTAATCTTAAATACGTTGGGCAGACTAAGAGTAACATAGGGACCAGATTGCGTGAACATCTCACATTTGCGATACGGTAGTGTAGATAAGTACTGCATGGAACAACGTATATGGAATAATAACCACCACATTGATAAAGAAAATTTGCAACTTATCAAAAATATTAGACAGCAATCAATGCTGATGGGTACAAAAGCATTTATATTTCTGGAGCAATGAAAAAACCAAACTTCCTTAAATCGAGCGGCACCTCTCATCTTAAGCCCCTTATTTTCTGTTTGCTTTTGAATCAGATAAACACTCCAAAAGCTGCCAGGTAGAGTAATAAAAGAAGTTCAATAACCTCATTCGGCAGTAGAGATACAACACAAAAGATGTGCCTGCGACTAAAATCTCTCTCCCTTTCGGTTTCATTTCTTTTTACGTAAGAATCAATATAAATACTTGCTGTTGTAGAATTTAGTTTAGAATATTTCATCTTCTGATGAAGCTAACTTTGTTAGCAAAACGATCGTTAGGTCTTTAAAAAGATGTATTGTGGTGATTTGGGTTCTTCAAGTCTACTTATCAGTGCTCATCACAGGTTCCAATCTTCAGTTGGTTGTCCATAGATGTTTTGTCCCTAATCATTGATTGTTGCCTCATTACTGGTTGAAGATCGTACGAAGCCAGTAAGTTTTAGCAGAAAGTTTTTATTTTCTGTTTGTTTAGATGTGTCCATAAAATCAATATTAAAGTACCTGCCATAATTATTTTGGATGCTGAGAAGCTTTGTGTGACATAGTCCATATTATCTTCTAATGTGTCAAGAAAGGTATCTGTTGGGGGATCTATATACTGTTATGAGAATTATATTTAATAGATTAATAAATATGCCAGTAATCTCAGTGTATAATAAATGTCTAATTTTAGTGGTTTAAAGGCATATGATTATCCATGGACATGGTGCTGTCTATAATATTGACTCGGTAATTTTTTTTTTTTTTTACTGAGTTTATGTTATTACTGTTTAACTAATGTTCAGTGATACAAACAATATCAAGCAGTGGCATAATTTTTGATTCTATAAGACCTATTTTATTCATTATGGACTGTAATTACTGTTTGTAATTTGAATCAATGTGTTACCTCTTGTGTTGTGACTGGATGAAAATTTGGGCGTTGTTGATTTTCAATTTGTGGTTCCTTATTGTTATGGGAATGGAATCTATTTATGATAATTGGTTGTGGCCAAAAGTCAGGGGAGCTGATTTCTTCTAGAAATGCCTACCCTGAGATGCAGAATCACACAAAATCCAGCCTTTCTGCACTAACATACTCTTCATTTACTATAGCACATTCATCTCTAACATATTTCTTAACATCTTTATCTTGGACATGTTCTTCAGCCTTTCCCACAAATAACCAAAGTTTGGTAGGTCTAGCTTTAGAAGTATCCTCTGACTTTGATAGCGGTTTTCCCTGGTTTGCTCTCTTGATTTCTTTCCAATGACCTTTTGAAAATCCAGAGCTGGTTCAGAAATAGGTGAAATTGGTAAAATTATAATTTCCCTCATAACTTCCTTTTGTTTGTTTTCATAGAGATTTAAATTCTGTTTACTGTTCACATTTTTTGGTTGCATGTTTAGATTATCTTTTACTTCAGATAAATTCATTTTGTTGAAAATGATTTTAGTATTATCAGCATTCTTTTATCATCCAGATTATCATTTTTATGATATGGTTTTTATAGGTTTGTTATTATATATTTTATCTTCTAATAATTTGTTTATTTTAATTAATTCCCTGACTCTGGCATCCTTTTCATTAAAAATACATCGAAGAAGTGAATTTTCCATTTTAAAAAATTCAAACAAGTTTTCCTGTGGCTTTCTCAATATTTGTCACAGTATCATATGCTTCCTCACAACATATAATTGGATTTTCCTCCACCTCTACATACTTTAATGGTCTTTGACAGTATGAAGGATGACTAAGTGCCTCAATTACTCTGAAAGTTAGAGTTGGTAACAGTGACACAATTTTGAAAATAAAACTTCTGAAACTGTATAAATAAGAAACATGTTTTCGGAACGAAAATTTTTGTGTTGGGCCTGTAGGTATGATAAATTTTGAAAAGGCTGTGTTGTCATATTCACATTTCATACACAGTTTTTAGGTGAAATTTCTGCTAATGAACTCCACCTACGAATTGCCTCGTGATAGTCTGGATTATTTGTGAGTAAGATCGCTTCGGACAAAAGGGAAGAGATAGTGGGTTGATTGGGGAAACTGACACTTTACTATTAAAAATCCAGTAATATATCATTTCAGAAGTTTATCGGTACATGAATACGAACATTTTCTTTATTTTCGAGTCATGGACCATAAATTCATTTCATGAAAATATTTTTCTGCGAAGAGTAAATTATCACAGCTACGTGGAAGTTGTGATCAATTTGCAGCACTATTTCTTCATCAAAATATCTCAACATAGCAACAGACTTTTATTTATAGTTGTAACAAATTCAATTTTCTTCTGTCTCACAATGCTATAAAAGGCAAAACTGGTTACAGAGAAGAAAACAAGCATTTGTAAAGCCAGGGAGAAACTATGTACATCTGTATGTAATATGAAATGGTTCCACCAAGTGAGGGCAACAATAATTCATAAATCTTTGGTTTATTCTACACAGCCTGTGTGGTCAGCACTTAGTGTCCATCACAGCTGAGGTGAGAACCCAGATCCCAGTACGTACAGGGATGTCACTACTTGCGATTTATCTCACACTAAGACCATTTTTCATTTAAAAACATTTTTTTAACTAGGTACTTAATCTATTTTTTTACATAATAAATTTTCTAAATTTATATCATAGAACACAGCAACATCAAAAGGACCAAAATATGCTTAAAAACATTTAACTGTTTAACCCACGATAATTTAAGTTTTTCTAAAACCATTTTTGATTAAATGAACAATTTTGTTGCGAAAACGGTGTAAAAAGTCTTAAAACATACAGAAAACTTGATTTTGGAACGACATGTTTTTTGTCCAACGGTTGGTCGGTCTGTCGGCCTGCATGTCTGTCTGTTAGTAGGCGCAATAACTTTTCGAACGAATTGAGATTGCATCTTAAAATTTGGTAGGCAGTGAGCACCCGACAAACGAACGGTTCGGATTGTTTTTGGGTAAAATCGCTCCATGTGGTAGGGGATGCATGGGGGGTGGGGGGTGTTAGGGGGGGGGCTTGATTTGGTGAAAATTGTCGGTTTTTCGGTTTTTTTTCTTTCTTTAAGGTCGGCCAATTTCCGCGACTATGGCCAATCACCGACGCCAGGGAGCAGTTTCATCTCACTATCCTGGAAATTTTGCCGAACCCCTGCCTTTCTGTAAGGAGGGTAGGGATCTTTAACGTGCCCAACATCGCATGGACACGGGACCGACGACTTTACGCCCCCACCCCCCACCCCCCCCCCCCCCCCCCCAATAGCGGAACGTGCAGACATTCAACTTGCTGAAATACAATTCCAGAACCTCGGTTGATGTTAATATCACTGTTTGTACTGAAAAAGTGAAAGGAGAACCCTAGGATCGAACCTAGTACCTTTCAGTTCAGAGGTTCTTACCAATGAACCACCAAGGCTCTTTTTTTTCATTAAAACTCTACTAATATAACGTTTTAAGGTTTGTTTATTGGAAGACTTTCAATTTCAAAAAACACCTGGTATTCTTTGCTGAAATTAAATTGGGTGTTAAATGTGTGCAGGTGGAATATCGGTGATAGAAATTTCGAATTTTTTTTTGCTAAAACGGCGTAATGTCTCGAAACATATAGAAAACTTGATTCTGGAACAAATTTGTTTTGTCTGTCTGTCTGTTAGTATGCGTAATAACTTTCGAACGAATCGAGATATTATCTTCAAATTTGGTATCCAATTAGCACCCGACACAGGAACGCTTTGAATTGTTTTTCGATAAGATCGCTTCAGGGAGTAGGGGATAAATGAGGGGTGATTTTGTGAAAATTGACATTTTTTTGTTAAAACTCAAGTAATGTAACGTTTCAGAAGTTTATGGGTACAGTAATACCAATATGTTCTTTGTGGTCAACTCATTAACCTTAAATTCGTTTCATGAAATGTCTTGCTGGAGAGAGTAGAATCACAGCTATGTGGAAGTTATGATTGAATTTACAGCTAATTTTTAAATTTTTACCAGTCCTATAATGAAGAAATAATGGCATAAACACATTTTCTAGTAAGGGTACTTTTTTACATGTATGAGGTAAGCACCAAAACTTCATGTCCCGACTATGAAAGAAATGGCATAGACTCACAATGACATTTTATTTTTCAATATGGTCCTCCTAACATCAATGCACTTATTAGATCGTTTAAGCAACAATTTGATACCTCCAAAAATATTATTTTGGTTTGTCCTCAAAATGTACCCAAACTGCAGCTTTCACCTCTTCATCGTCACTAAAATGGCGCCTGCGAACGTCCGTTTTCACAATTTCCAAATAGATAGTAGTCACTGGGGGCCATATCTGGACTATACAGAGTGTGGTCAATTTGTTCGAAACCGCAGTCACAAATTGCGGCTTGTGTAATTCCAGCAGTGTGCACAGGTGCATTGTCACGGAGCAAACACACACCTCTGGTCTGTTTCCCACGTCTTTTCTCCCAAATATTTTGTCATTATGCAGGAGTGTTGCATAGCAATCGCCGTTGACTGTGGTGCTGTATTCAAAGTCTATGAGAAGAATACCCTTACAATCCCAAAAAATCAAAACCTTTGCGTTTTTAGATGACTGACAGATCTCGAACTTTCTTGGCTGTGCTTCTTCTATACGCCTCCATTCCATCAACTCCCTTTTGCACAAAGGATCATAGTACAGAACCAATATTTCATCCTCTGTGACAATTGTCTTCAACACATTTGGGGACCCACCTTGCACTAACTTTATTCATGCCTCAATGTTTGTGGAGGATTCGGCGAATGCCTGTATCTGAAAGCCCCGAGATTTTTGATAATTCTTTCACTTTCAAGCGTTGATCGCTTAATATGAGATCCTCTACAAGGAAAATCTTGTCTCTCACCACTTCCTCCATCCTTCCTGTTCTTGTGTGATCTTCCAAGTATTCCTGCCCCATTCGAAACCGTTTTGACCAATCTTTTGCTACAGAATACGATGGAGAATTTCCCCTGTACACCCCATCCAGCCGATTTTTGATACTTTGAGGTAGAAGACCTTCTCAAGTAAAGAATTTAATAACAGCTCTATACTCAATTTACATGACTTCTGACGTTGTGATGAACAAGTGTCAGTTATAAGAAAACTAACTGACATAAAATCCATTTTTGTTTTTTCCAAGGCTAATAAGACGAACTAATGTTTTATTAAATTTTGACACGCTGCGATACCCTGGATCTATGGCAGGCCGTGAAATTTTGGCGTTTATATCATGGTAGTATCCATAAAAATAAGTTGAACAATAATCATTTTTTGACAGCTTTATGCCATCATAAGTAAGAGAATTGTGGGTTTTTGAGTCGATTGAAAATTTATAGTATTGCTATAACTAATGATAATCGTTTTAGGCAGTTCATGGTACCCTAGATAAAAATATAAAATGACCAACAAAAATTGTTTTCAACATGCAAGACATCAATTGTGAGGTAGGTACACTTCATTTAGAAGTTTCATTATAATGAAAAAATATAAGATTAGACAAGGTACTCGATTTTAAACAAAAGGAAATCAATATGAGTAAATGGCTTGCTGTCTTAAAAATACATTAGTTAGGAATAGTTCCAA
>OZ023262.1:181249328-181349328 GCA_964006375.1 Tillus elongatus | reverse complement strand
AAAGATAATTTGATAAAGAGGAAATGAAAGTTTTGAGACTTAATTCTATTTTAATAGCATATCTGGCTGTTTACTCTTGCCCTAACTAGTGAGACCGTTCCATATTTAATACAGTCGTAGACTTTTCCCGTGGCTTCACCAGTGCTTGTTTTAGGAAATTTTTTTTAAAAAAAAATCACTAACGAGGAGATCTCGAATTAAAAAAAAATTATTCAAATGAGCGCAAAATAGGCCCCCTAGAACCCATATATATATATATATATATATATATATATATATATATATATATATATATATATATATATATATATATATATATATATATATAGACAGAAAATTCATTTCAAATAGACACTTTCTCTGATGCTGAAGTAGGTTAAGTTAAGTTTATGGTTTAACGGTCTATAATTTTTAGCTAATTTTCGTATAAAAAAATTCGTCAATGAGGAGACCGCGGCTTTTGAATTCTAGAAAGATTTGTTCAAATGAACGTACACTAGCCTCCCTAAAAAATAGGATCTATATCCGGGTTTACTTTCTGTTTACATATATACTGGGTGGCTTCTACGGTAAAGCTCAATATAATTCTTATTATGCGAGATACGAGAAAAAATTGTATACGTTACCTATAGCTGCATTTTATAAAATTATTTTGACAATCACAGGATGGCCCGTAAGTTGTTGCTGATACCTACAATTATTTTTTTTGAACATTCCTTATTGCATTGTTGCATTTTTCATCGAAATATGATGCACCTTTGTAAAAAAAAGCGAGACGCAGTAAGTGCGTTTTGGTAGCGAATTTTCATTAAATGCTTCAAAATTCAATAATGCAATTTACTATTAATCTAAGGTTTGTCAGCTAGGAAACGTGTTTTTTCGGAAACGTTTTTCGCAAATTTTTTTTATTTTTTCAAACAAGTTATTTTGATAAAATATGGTACATTGTTCCTACTATATAGGTTATACCGGTGATCAAATTGATGCCTGCTTCCATTAAAAAGACATATTTGCTATTAAAAACATTTTAATGAAAATTCACTTCCATAACACACTTGCTGCGTCCAGACTTTTTTTATATTTTGGTTTATTTACCATAAATCATCTTCTTATTTATATATAAGTCGAAGTGTTTTATAATTTCGTAAGCGTTCGGAGTGATAACTTTGATGATACAATATATAAAAAATTGCTGTCAAAAGTTTCGATGCGAATGCTACGGAAAACTGGCCAAAGGGATACCCTTTTTGCAAGACGATGCTTCTGCGCACAAGTCGTTTATTGCTTTGTAAACAATTGGGAAAACTGCTTTTGAATCAGATTCTCCAGATTTATGACCATCAGACTATTATTTATTCCCAAAGCTCCAAAAAGGTTTGTAAGGTGAGTGATATATATATATATATATATATATATATATATATATATATATATATATATATATATATATATATATATATATATATATATATATATATATATATATATATATCCAGCCACACGATAACTCAAGAAGTTATTAACCGATTTTAATGAAACTCGGCAAGAATCGTTTTTTTATTAACAACTTAACTGACTTCTTAGCCAGGAAAATCGGACATAGATTTCTGAGAAAATTTTGAGTCCTCTTTCGCAAAAAATGTTTATCTCCAAAAATTACAAAGCTTCTATGATTAAATTTGGTGGATGTGTTGCCTTGGGCAAGACCTTACTACATATCAAAATTCAACGTTCTTGGTTTAGAGAAGGTTTTCAATTTTGAAACATTTAATGAAAATTCGCTACCATAAGGCACTTGCTGCGTCCCAAACTTTTTTATATTTGCTTGAATTTAGTAATTTAATGAAATAACATTTTTATCAGCAATATGACATGCAAATGAAACAAGTATGCATAAAAGTAATATCATTTATTCATTATTTTAATCATTATCTACATTTAAATAGAAAGATTATAGTTTTATTTGATATAAAATTAACAATTAGAACCAACACACATTGTATTTTAAGAATAATACAACAGCTGAAACTAAATTCTAACGGACTTAGAGGTAAGCGCCAAAAATTTCACCGTAACATAGATCCAGGGTATTGCAGCACGACAAAATTTGGTAAGACATTGGTTCAAGTATTTAATAATAGCAAATACAATATAATGACAATACAGGACACTCCGGCTAATTTCGTGTTTCAAGACTATCAGTGCCCCTAACGGATAGTACTGATATGACAACGTGTTTATATGTAAACACCAACGATTGCTGGTGTTTAACTGTGTATAATTAAGTTTGAGCTGTGTTTTTTACAATAAATGTTAGTGGTTGGGTGTGTGCAATCTATGATTGTTCGAATTATAACGTGCTAAATCTATCAAAGACATTTCATATGTTTCCAAAGGATGCCGAAACGTGAGTGTGATTTCTCCTGTTTTCTTTTGTTATCAGCGATTTTTTTTACAAATTTGACTAATATACAGGGTGACTGGTAAGTGGTTGCATTCCTTTGAGACAGTGATAGTACATCTCTTTTGCAACATAATAAACCATATATCACATTATACAAAGTCATCTGGTTTTCGAGTTATTTCACTTTTAATGATTTTTCGAAAATTCATCATGTATTGCTACTAATATTCAAATTTTGGAAGAAGTGGTAAGCACTTCCTCAATCTTTTTTTCTTTCAAATGGTGTAGACATAAACTCACGCTGTGCAATCATTGCTATGTTGAACAGGATAATAGTAAATAAATGTGAGGGCAAAAATTATCAGTATCGTGAAAAAATTCAAATCAATTTAACATTTCAAAGACGTTTGTTTTGAAAATTTGATAACGAAAAATGTCTACAAATACCGTAGAAAACTTAACTTAACTTAACTTAACTAAAAAAGTATCACAAACTATTTTCAAAATGGTTACCTCCATTTCTTATAGACGCACGAGCTCGTTTGCAAATTTCTGTTTTAGTATTCCTACTAGAAAAATTGCTTTTGATTTGTCCTGCTGCTTGCTGAATTCTGTAAATCAGTTACTCTCCTGTGTGAATCTCCACTTTGCAAACGATTTATTTTATATGACCTCATATATAGAAATCTATTGGAGTTAAATTTGGACTCCTTGGGGGCCACGGTATTAGTCCTCCCCTCCTAATCCACTTGTTTGGAAACCAACGATCTAATAGCGCCCTCACGTTGTGACAATAGTGTGCCGGACACCCGTGTTGCTGGAAAATCATATGACATCTGTTTGCTAGTGGTAGTGATAAGAAATTCTCACAATCTTCACCATTTAGGTTGTCTGGAAAGAAATGCGGACCTACCAGATTGTTACCAATCACACCAATCCACACATTCACACTAAATCGTTTTTGATAACTTGTTACCTTAGTTAATCTGGGGTTTTCCATAGACCAATAATAATAATTATGACAATTGAATATTTCTTCTTTAGCGAATTTTGACTCGTCGGTCCACAGAATTCTAGACAGGAAATTTCTATCTTCATTATCAGCGTTCAACAGGACGTGGCAAAATTGGAGCCTTCTTGTTGGATCACCTGGCTGCAATCCTTGAACTGGCGTGTAATGGTAAGGGTGCTGTCCTTTCCGATACAGAACTGACCATACTTTCCACTGCGAGACGTCTAGAGAAAAGGAAACTTTCCAACTGATTGTCGTGGGATCTTCTTATAAAGAGTCCAAAACTTTCTCATCTACCCTAGAATTGGGCCTCAAGGTTAAAACTTCACGATGACTTTCATTAACGAAGCCAGTTTCATGAATCCGTCTGTGTGTTCTTCCAAACACTGTGGAATGAGGTACGCACCTATGTGGAAAGGGCCGTATATATTCACGTTGAGCTTCAGCCGCATTTATATTACAGAAACCGTAAATGAATATAATATCTGCATATTCAGCATTCGTAATTGTTGTCGTCATCAAATCAAACAACTTGTTCATGTAAGCAACAACTTAAGTATCACACGCGTTAACAATCAAATGTGGCAAATGTCTCAGTAAATTATAATTGACATTTTGCTATTATTTCCATAGCAACTTTAAATAACTTGCAAACTATGTCCTTAACTTGCAAACTATATGGCAAATGAATAACATGTACCTATGTCGGATCATTGCATGTGAGATATCTATGTAACTAGAAGACAATTATCAATTCGTACATCATTAGAAAGCTAGAGGAGTTTGGAATGTTAAATTGATTTAAATTTTTTCACGATACTGATAATTTTTGCCCTCACATTTCCTTACTATTATTATGTTCAACATAGTAATAATTGTACAGCGTGAGTTAATGTCTACACTATCTGAAAGAAAAAAAAATTGAGGAAGTGCTTACCACTTCTTTAAAATTCGACTATTAGTAGCAACACACGATGAATTTTCGAAAAATCATTAAAAGTAAAATAATTCGAAAACCAGAGGACTTTGTATAACGTGATATATGATTTATTATGTTGCAAAAGAGATGTACTATCACTATTTCAACAGAATGTAACCACTTACCAGTCACCCTGTATAATATTAAGCAATAACCATAACACGGATTGAAGATAGTTTTGTATTATAGATGCAAGAAAGGGGTACTATTATCAAAAAGAAATGATTTGGATATAATATTGATAACACAAGGTGCATTTTACATTTCAATGTCACTTCCAAAAGAATTAATTTGATGAAGGAGAAGACAAGTTCAGAATCACTTTTGTATGTACAGTTAGCAGAAGATTATTTATTGTGTAACATTTACCATCATGTACCTATTTATAGATAAACTTCGTAAACGGATGGTTGAAAGGTCAATCATAAACTGTCTTCCATTGCATCAAAGGAAAGAAATATGAAGGCAAAAAAGGTTTTGCATTAATAATTGATATAAGAAAACTGTTTTTCTATCTTCTTCTGTGTCCTTTTTTTATTTCAGTATGGCATAAATTATCACATTTTTTTACATTTTAAAATTATTTTACTTGGTAAATGCTTTTAATCATCTTCGCAAGACAAGTTTAACCGATGGTAGAGACTGTATATACCAGACCGTTGTGCCAAGTGAGTGCATAGACAGTGTTCTTCAGGAGTTACATAATAGTAGGAGTGGAGGCCACTTTGGGGTCAACAGGACTCTCGCCAGAGTCAGAGACCGCTTCTATTGGATAAACTGCCGAAGAAGCGTGGAAGAATGGTGCAAAAGGTGTGACCAATGTGCCTCAAAGAAAGGACCAAAGACGCGATCCAGAGGAAAAATGATGCAGTACATCTCAGGTACACCGTGGGAGAGAGTTGCCGTAGACATCGCAGGACCTTTTCCAATCACAGAGTCTGGGAACAGATACATAATGGTGGCGATGGACTACTTCTCGAAATTAAGGCACAGGTAGAAATAACAGATTCAGCCCTATAATAGATTTATTCACGGGAGTAAGAGTTAGTCTCACCTTTAATCTGCACAATTTCTTAATTATGTACTAAGTATATCATTTACATATTTCAAAACATTGGATTAATAAGACAGTTTTCATGAGAAATATAGCAAATTGAGTACTGTGCTACCATTTATACCTATAACAATTATTTATAGGTAAGTAGAAATTGTAACTTAATATCGTCAGAGACAGCTCTCAGTACGTTCATACATGTACTCTTGAAATAGTAGTATAACGACCGTTTCAAAGTAGTACCTTAAATTACGATAAAATGAGATTATGGGTAAGATAAATTTGCACAATTATTCATGTTGAATTCATTCAGGTTTCAAACTGATTGTTGATACAAATTATATTTATAACTATATAATCAGAAAATTTTCACTGTTTTATCATGTACACAAAAATGTATTTTACGTCAATTACTTATCTTATAACTGACACTCGTTCATCACGATGTCAGAAATCACGAAAATTTAGTATAGAGCTGTTATTAAATTCCTTATTCGAGAAGCTCTTCCACCTCTTATTCTGTAGCAAAAGAATTGGTCAAAACGGTTTATAATAAGGCAGGAATACTCGGAGGATGGTAAAGTGCTGAAAGTCAACAATATTGCTCTTGCTGAGGATCTCATACGTTTGAAAGTGAAATAATTATCAAAAATGTCGGAGCTTTCAGATACAAGCGGGGTATTCTTGTCACAAACTTTAAAGGACGCATCACCACAGTCAAAGGGGCATATTATGCAACACTCCTACATAATTAACGACAAAATACTTGGGGAAAAAGACTTGGGAAACTGACCAGAGGCGTGCGTTTGCTCCATGACAATGCACCCGTGCACACCGCTGGAATTGCACATGTCGCAATTCGTTACTGTGGTTTCGAACATATTGATTACGCTTCGTACAGTCTAGATATGGCCCGCAGTGGCTACTACCTATTTGGAAACTAGAAAAAGTACCTTCGCATTTGAGTGACGATAGAAAGGTGAAAGCTGCAGTTCGGCACATTTTGAGAAGAAGCTGAAAGAATATTATTTAGGTGTACAAAATTGTTGCTGAAACGATGTACTAGTGTTAGGGGGGAATATTAGAATATAAAATTTAATTGTGAGTCTACGTCCCCGTCAGGCCGAGAAATTTTGGCGCTTACCTCGTATGTAACTTAATGCAACTTTTGATGAGGTTTATAAGATGCCTACAGAGTATTAGAATATTTTTTAAGTCTCTATTTATAATGTGTTCGTATAATGCCACATTTACTTGCGATATTACGAGGGTCGATCAATAAGTACTCGTGTTTAAAGACAGGTGTCGTTGCTGAGGAAAGTTGGCATTACCTTCGTGTATTGTCATTTGTTAAACGACATTATACAAATTCATTAATTGTGGTTGCCCTTACTTGGTGAAACTGGTCCGTACTATATACAGACTTGGAGACTACATCTCTGGCTTCACTGTTGGGTTAGATGTTCTCTTAAAATTTTAATCTGTCTGAGAATGCTGTCAAGCAGCGAAACTAGTCACAGAAACGTTGAACAACATCCGACAACATCTAACCCAACAGTGAAGCCAGAGAAGTAGTCTCCAAATCTGTATACATTATACAAAATTTCAGACTGATTCATTGGTTAGTTTTTATTTGGCATTCAGTTGTCTCACACGTGTCTAGTGTTTCTTGATAAAATAGAAACAAGTCCGAACGCAGCAAACGCGTTAGGGAAGTGCATTTTCATAAAAAAATGGTTTTAATAGCAAATATGTCTCTCTAATGAAAGCTTAAGACACCATATAATTTTCGTATACAATTTTTTCACGGATCTTGTATAATAACAATTATATTGATCTTTCCGTATAAATGCGTCACCTTTTATATATACAAACAGATAAAAACTGAAAGTAAACCTGGATATGGATTCTAGTGGGCCTAGTTTGTGCTCATTTGAGATATCTTTTTGAAAATTCAAAAGTCACGGTCTCCTCGCGGTCACAGACCTAAATTTTGGCACGTCGGTCACGATTTATAATACAAAGTCGCGCACCAAATTTGGTTGAAAAGATTTCCGATACCTCAAAAACTTTTGATCAAATTTTATGAGTACCTTCGTCTTGCAAGTGGCTTGTATAGGTTTTGTGTTTCCTTTCGGAAAAAAATAAAATAAACAGTAACCCACGTACCAAAGTTTAGGTATGTTAGTAAAAAGACAAAAAGTTATAGGCATTAAAAAAATGGGGTTTTCCTCAAAACGTCAAAGTTGATCTAAACGTTTAAATTCGCAAAATTTAGGCAAAGAACCTGAAACATGTACGGATTACGTAAAGAAAAGAAAAGAGTGTTCTGCAAACGCTTAAATTTCCGCTTCAACCGTCATTGTCCTTCATTTTACTAAAATATTTACAGGAAATTCATTTCAAATAGACCCTTTCTCTGATGCTTTGCCTGTAGGTTTAGTTAAGTTGATGCTTTGGCTGTAGGTATAGTTAAGTTTTTGGTTTAACGGTCTATAATTTTTAGCTAATTTACGTAGAAAAGATTTGTTATTGAGGAGACCCCGACTTTGGAATTTTAAAAGATTTTTCAAATGAGGGCAAACTAGGCCCCCTATAATGCATATCCGCGTTTACTTTCAATTTTTATCTGTTTATATATATATATATATATATATATATATATATATATATATATATATATATATATATATATATATATATATATATATATATATATATATATATATATATAGGGTGACGCATTTCTACGGTAAAGCTCAATATAATTCTTATTGTACGAGAAAAAATTGTATACGTGAATTACAGGGTGTCTTAAGCTGCACGTTATAAAAGCATTTTGACAATCACAGGCTAGTCCATAAGTCGTTGGTGATCCCTACAATTTTTTTTCGAACACCCATATATTATTGCATTTTTTATCGAAATATGATGCATGTTTGTAAGAAAAAAATCGAGATGCAGTAACTGGGTTTTGATAATGAACTTTCATTAAATTCTTCAAATTTCAATAACTCAATTTGCTATTAACCTAAGGTTTCTTGGCCAGGAAACCAGTTTTCACGGAAATATTTTAAGTTTATTTTCGAAAATGTTTTGTTCATTTTCAAACAATAAGTAATTTTGATAAAATATGGTAAATTTTTTCTACTATATAGGCTACCGGTGACCAGATTGATGTCTGCTTGCATTAGAAGGAAATAATATTTGCTATTAAAAACACTTTTATGAAAAGTCACTTCCATAACGCACTTGCTGCGTCTAGACTTTTACATTTTTGGATGGTGTCTATGGGAACTCTTCACGATCTAATACAACTCTGAGATACCCTGATGTACCTCGGTATTGCATCTGTTTTGATGAGGAGCGGCCAGGCTACCCGACAGACGTGGTCACCGAGGAAATCGCTGAGAAGGTCCAAGGCATTATTCTGCCTGATGGCCGAATTTATGTGCGCGAAGTATCAGAGGCCGTAGGTGTGTCATACGGTACTGCAATCAATATTTTACATTATACGTGAAGTATGAGCAAGGTGTCGGCCCGGTGCATACCGCTGTTGCTCACGATGGACAAGAAGCGGATACGGCTGTCAATGTCCTTCGAGTCCTTCAGTCTTTAGACCATTTTAAGCGAAATTCCAACGAGTTTTTGCATCGAGTCGTCACCGTTGATAAAACCTGGATAAATTATCATACTCCAGACACCAAGCGACAGTTAAAACCCAGGAAGGCAAAGACACATCGGCCGGAAAAGTCATGGCATCGGTTTTTTGAGATTCAAAAGGAATAATGCTCATGGACATTTTCCAGAAATGAATAATGATTACAGGGCATTACTACAGTGAATTATTGGACCGATTCAATAAGACATTGAAGGAGACAGGGTTTCATTTGACCAGGAATAACTGTTTCACCACGATAACGCACCAGCACATTTATTGGGAATGGTCGTGGCTAAATTCCATGAACTTCACTACGAATTGCTGCCGCATCCACGGCACACGCCTAACCTGGCTCCCTGCGACATCTTTCCCTTGCCCAAGATGTAATCATGGGTCGGTGCAAAAAATCCAGCTCGAAAAATGAGGTTATTTCCGAGACAAAAGAGTATTTTGAAGAGATTGACAAATCGTATTTTTTGGAAAAGCGTTGGGAAAATAGGATCGACCTAAAAGATTACGTTGAAAAATATTTTTAAAAATGTAAAAAACTTGCGTCTGCATTTCTAATACGAGTATTGATCACCCCTGTGGGCCCACAGATGAACTGAAAGAAGAGACCCAACGTAACGCCTGCCTGTCGTAAGAGGCGACTAATTGGAGCCAAACACTGGTGGGGATACAAACAAGCCTAGAGGTAGGCGGATATCTGTGGCGAGTGATATACACCCAGATTTTGAGGCATCCACTTTGTGCAATGCACAATTAACCTCGCTCGGTTTTTACTCGGGAGCGGGGTTCCAGACGATACAACCTGGGGTTAAGCGCTGGCGGATGCCGGATATACAAACGACCCGGCTGAGGTTGTGATCTCTGGGGAGTGGTATACACCCGGATATTGGGGCCCCCATTGTGTGCTTCGAAACGGACAAACGACTTCGTTTGTGTGATGCTCGGGAGCGGAACTCAATGGGATATCTCCTTGAGTTTAGCACTGGTGAGTGTCCCATCTAGACGAACCAGGAGCAGAGCTGAAATCTCCAGGGGGATTACAGCTAGAGACTGGGGCCTCTTATGTGAGTCCCAAAGCGGGAAAACGACATCGTTTGGATGCTGCTTGGATGCAGAACTTCATAATACCAGCTCTAATCAAACACTGACCGATGTCGGGTCTAGACGAATTCTGAGAGAGGTTATCTCTCTTTGAGCGTCGAAACGGACAAGCCACCTCACTCACATGGCAGTACACCTGTCAAACCAAATTTTATCCTCAAAAAGGATTGATTTCCGCAGGGAGTTGTATTTTATGGGTGAAAATTAAGCAATTAGACAAGAGCCACAATAGACCTAAGGTCGCGGTGGAGGGACTGGAGAAGCACACACGCACATTGAATCTAATCTAATTTGTTGATCGACCCACGTAACTTGATGCTTCTTTACAGAATGTAAGTACCTATAATAATCTAAATATCATTTTAAAATTCGCTGATTAATTTTAGTTGCCAAAAAATATAGGTATAGTTAAAAGGTTAAGATTTCAAGATAAATTATATCTTTTCAAATTATGCATATTATTTTTGTAATTCACAATTTTTATAGTAACTTTACTTTATGCAAAGTTACAGCCTGAAATTAATTTGATTTATTCAAATACCCAACAGAATAGGGGTTCCATTAAAAGCTATTTTAGGTAAAAAAAGTAATACATATACTCATAGGTAACTGGAACACAAGCACCAATGTACGAATTAACCCTAGAGAAATCATAAATAAAATAAACCAGCCGTATCCTATATACACTAAAAGCGCCTCCGTGGCCGTGCGGGAAAGTCTATTCAGACTTTCCAATACGGACTCGGGGGTCGACGGTTCGAGCTTCACCGGCGGCGGATGATTTTTCAAAATCACTGTCGTCGTTGAGATCGAGCTCAAAGTGGAGGGTAGGTTAGTTTAGATGAGCAAAAAGGGTCAGCAATGGCCTAATTGCCAGTAAGCATCTTACCTTTACCTTTTTATATACACTAAAAAAAGTTATTACATTTAACCAAACATTTACATAACGACAACAACTCTATTAAGGTGGTAAGATTATAGAATTACGTTAAACAAAGTTCAAAATATATATTACTGTATCCGAATTTATATAGCAATTTTAACTTATGTGGTTCAATCCTAATTTGCGTAACAGCATAAAAGAACTTTTAGGAAATAATTGTTTTGCGTCTTATTAATGAATTTTCGTTTGGATGTACCTCTTGGAAGATAAACTCTATGAATTTTATAGTCCAAAAATTTCATAAATCTCGATTTACTCTTTTATCGGAGAGCATGTAGCACTTATAATATAGAGTCCAGATAAGGCAGAAGTACCATGTATTGGGGTTACTTTGCCCCAGGGGGTCACTTTGCTCACGCAATTGATATATTTTAAAATAAACAAATTTGCAACAATGGCAACGCCGATTTTATCGCGTGAAGTGAAGTTGTAAACCGAGATACTTCAGTTGTTGACTAGCGCTGATGCGAGCTTGATGTGACGTGTCTGAACGTAACAGTAACCATGTAAGTATTTACCTAAAATTTCATACTTTAATGATGGTGAAATGGTAACGAACCTAGAAGAGAATTGAAACATTGTTTTGTCGCTTTAAGTCTACCATGTCGGATATTATACGCCTGGGGCTCAATATACCACAAATTACGCTGATATTTCTGTAACTTAGTGTGTTATATGATATTCTTATTTGTTCAATAGCCTCCTTTACCCAACGGTTTATTTTGAAACAATTTTTGAATTAATTACATTTTTCCTAATTTTGTTATATGAGGCGATATTACTGTATCTGCACTCTTTCATTGCAGATATATTCATTATGCCAAGAAATTATGTAAGAAAAGTTGGGTGAAGAAGGTACAAAGATTACACAGAAGATGACTTGGGTAAGGCTGTTCAAGCTGTGAAACCAAGTCTATCCTATCAAGAGGCCGCGGACAATTTTAGTGTTCCGAAAAAAAATGGTTTGGAATAAGCATCGACAGAAACATATGGGATCCGTCGGTGGACAAACAGCTCACCGAAATTGAGGAACGTCATTTTGTCGATTTATTAACTGCAAGTGCTGAGTTCGGAGCACCTCTAACCAAATTTGATTTAAAAATAATCGTCAAAAGTTATTTGGAAAAGCAAGGCAAACGCATAAAACAGTTTCAAGACGGTACTACACCAGGAAACGATTGGTGCTATTCCTTTATCACCAGATACAGCGCTAGACTATCACAGCGCCGGGTTGGTTTGACTCTGTTTGTTTTTTGGACTGGTTTGAGAAGGTAGCGATTCCATGAAGTCGTACAAGGTCAGGTCCCAAAGTTATTATAGGGGATAGTTTATCATCACATGTCAATATTGAAGTTCTTAGGTCCTGCCAACGTAATAATATTAGATTCGTTTTCCTACCTCCACATTCAACTCACCTTACTCAACCACTGGATGTGGGATATTTCAAATCCCTTATAACTTGTTGGAGAGATATAATAACAGACGGAGAAACAAGAAATCCAAGAGAGAGCTGTGTCAATAAAACAGCATTTCCTTCGTTGTTGAAGATTCTGGTGGACAAAATCCAAATAAATCACGAAGTGACCATTAACAATGCTTTTAGGGCAACAGGAATTATTCCGCTAGATCCTCAACAAGTTCTTAAAAGGCTGCCACAACAAAAGTTGTAAGAAAATGTTAGCGATCAAATTGACAACGCGGAGCTCGATTATTTGAAGGAAATTAGAAGTCCCAGATCCTCTACAATAACACCTAGAGGAAGGAAAAAAATGTTCAAAGTTACTGTTGGAAAGTCTGTGTTCTTTGAAGAATTATTCCCAGAAGAAAACCCAGAAAATGACATGAATGTTTTAGATAATATAATAGAAGCAGTAGATCCAGAACTTTTAGAAGACGAAGACCAAACAGAAGTAGGCGACCAAAAGGGAATTTCAAGCTATCTACAGACGCCAAGAATTAACGATTTTGTTGTAGTCCAATTTGTCACCAGAAAACTCTTAAACACTACATTGGAGTTGTGTTAGCTATCTTTGACGATGAATACAACATAAAATTCATGAGAAAATTTAAGCTAAATGAAAATTTATTTACATTCCCTCAGGTAGACGATATTTCTCTAACCAAAGAACAGGACATTGTTGAGGCTTTGGGAGCACCAACTGAATATCGAAGAGAAATTCAGAAATTCAGCTATGATCTCAGTGCCTATAAACTTTAGTTGGATAAGTTGATGCATTTTGCTTTGATTTTAGAATATACAAAGTTCAGTACACATTCTAACGGATATAAAGTTGTTTATTCTTTTCTATGTTAACAATTTTTTTTTCTGTAGGTATATTAGCCCAGAAAGTATTGTCCTTTATATGTATTGATTATAAAAAATAAATGATCTCTAAGAATGTTCCTGTTAGTTTTCTTGTTCAGAATATTTATTTTGGTTAAAATTATGTTAATATTTTCCTAGTGGGTATTTAGTGGCTTTTTAACGTGCTTGTGCATTTAAAAAACTCATATGTAGTACGTAAGACTATATGTTGTGATATTTATTGTACCTATTTGTTGATCATATCTTTTGCTAAAGCAAGATGCACTGAAATAAATATAATAGTTTATAAACTTGTATTATTTTTTTTTTGGTCATCTCAAGCACTTCTTCCATGCGGAAATTTTTTGTGGCTTCTAGGCGGGCAAAGTAACCCTTGTATCGGCACAACTTTGCTTTAAGCTGCAGTTCAATACCCGTAACTACGTGTTTATTGCCAGTGGACAAAGTAACACTTCTTACGGGTAACTTTGCCTGATGGTTAAAAAATTAATAGAAAATAATCTTGAATGCCCAGACAACTGTAAATAAGTCTACGAGTAGCGTGAAGTGAGATATACCACATATCGTCAGCGTTGTAAGATATTGTCTTTGGTTTGGAAGTTATTCAAAAATATATGACAAAATCGTGGCAAAGTAACCCCAAGATACGGTATTTAAGCTTCAGCCTAATGTATGTATAAAATAAAGTTTGATAGAAGAACTGATCTCGTTTCGCTGCCTCTGCTTATTCCTCTTCATAAGTTCATACATTTCCACTTCTGAAAATAGGTTTCTCCTTGCCTCTTTTTTCAATTTCCGTTTATCATCTGCCTCCAAACGTTTTTTCTTGACATTCTTAAACCATCTTATCTATGACCAACACTTGTGTCTCTTGGTTATTTGTCTCCTCCGTCTAGCATCATCTTGTTTAGCGGCATGGCCAGTCGACTCCGGTTTAAAACATATATTATCTTGATCACCTCCCTTTCTCGTTCTTAATGTAATATTTGAGGTTTTTTTAACATTAACCATTCAATCGGAGTTGTGATAAATTGGTTTATAGACCTTTATGTTAAAGAAACCATATTTTCTTTTTCCATACACTGGGTTATCGTTAATTTTTGTATACAGCAACCTAAATGAAAACTGGTAATTGGATCTATGCTATGCTATTATAAATATCCATTGTGTAGGCATTATGGTGACAAATGTATCGTTATTACTTCTGTCCTTGTAATTTCCAAGTATAGTTTTGTGACTTGTGCAGCGCTTGTTGCATATACCACATACCTACAGTAGATACAGTTGAGGTAAGCACCTTTGTTGTAGACAAGAAAAGTGCAGATAACAAATGTATAGACAACAAATTAGCCTACCGCAACGGTGTCCACAGCAAAGGTATCTGAAACGTAAGTGTATAAGTAGTACAACAAAGATGTAGACAGCAGCGGTGTATACAAATTGACGTCGCTGAGGTCACCTCCGTCTAGCTCAGCCGACCCATTACCTACTAAGGGGTGTCTTAATTCATATTATATTTTATACAGACCTATATTACATAGATAAAAATGTTTCCATATACAAACAAATTTCTAGTTATTTTAAATAAAACAAGAATTTTTTTTTTAATATTTTGATAATTTTTATAAAAAATTGAATAATATCCCTACTTTTGTGTTTTACCTTTAATAAAACAATATGTACAAACGCAGCATCCAAATAGAAATTAACAAAAATTTGTACCACAATAAATTTTAAACAGTTTTATTTTACAGTTGGCAGCCATGTACGTAAGTGACATTTTGGAATATTGCTGCAGCAGCAGTGGTCAAGAAACTGCAAGGAGACTGGACCCCGTACCGTTGAAGACTACCTGATGGGCAGCATGGAGCTTCGCTTACTGTTGTTCGAATACTGCTGGCATTTATCAAATCTTTCTCTACTGACGCCTGATGTCTCAGTTGCTCAAGACGTAGCTGATTTTGTCTTTTCCATTTCGTTCTGTAATATAAAATTGCACCTTTATGTTTTCTTTTCTTTTTAACTGTAAACCGGTTATTGCTTTACCACAAACTGTAAAACTTATTGTTGGGAGAATATTTTCTTGGCAAATAACAATATGTAAAATATACAAGCTATTTATAAGTGTGTGTAACAATTTAGCACTTTTAAGAAATTTAAGGTTCAATCCACCCTTATAAACCATAGCACCCAAAAGTTGGTGTTAGTAGGTATTCCAATTGTAAAGTGGTTAACGAAAAGATCGGAAAAAGCAATTTTTAGCATAATTTTCAATTAGCTGTTACTTTTTTGAAGTTGACTTTTTTATGTGGTTTGACCTGCGCAGAAGCCCACCTGGTCCAGATTATCCAAAAGAAAACAATTTTTTTAAAAAGTTAAAATGTCATATTACTTATACTGGATGTAAAATAAAGCCGTGTAAAAGTTACCATATTTCGTTGTCCGCCATTTTGTTTAAAAATAATACACCTAAAGTTGTTTCGGCTAAGGTAGCCAGCCTCTTACAACGTTGTGAGATGTACGACAAACTCGCCATCTCGGTGCGGAACCATGTAGTATGTTGTCAGGGCAGCTCCAATAAACACAAAATGCCAACTAACATATTTGTAAATTGTGAGCCCAGATCCTGTCTTCCCGTAACAACATACTACCTGGTTCCGCACCGAGAAGGCGACCCTGTCCTACATCTCACAATGTTGCAGAAGGCTGACTACCTTAGCCAAAATTACCTTAGGTGTATTCTCGCTGTAGTTAGTGTAGCGCACTGAAGAGCTTTAATAAGACCGAAACCGGTTTGCGTTTCTAATTATGGTGAGAATGCATCTAGCCTTACATACATTGTCCGTGTATTAGGGAAGAAAGGGCTAGGGCTGACAATTTACAAAATTATTGGTTGGTTGTACACAGTCTCTATTTATAACATTTTGTGTTTATTGGAGCGGCCGTGACAACATACTACCTGGTTCCGCGCTGAGATGGCGACCCTGTCGTACATCTTACAATGTTCTGTCATTACTTACTTCATTTAAAGTTTTGAAACGTGAGATATTCTTCGCTTTGAAGGATGATACTTGTACCTTCGAGTCAATTCATTTAACTGTTTAATTTATTAATAAATTAAAGTAGCATCCATTAAAATAAATAAATTAAATACATAGAATGAATTGACTCGAAGGTAAATTCAAGTAACGTCCATTAAAGCAAAGTATATCTTACGTCTCAAAACTTTAAATGAAGTAAGCACATTTCAAAAATATGGACCTACTGCATAAAAACTTAACTTACTTTCTATCCAAGGAAAGAAATAGTCATGAATACGTTGCTGGTTAAATAAAGGAGAATCTGTATTTATATTTATGTAACATTTTGGATTGCCTATTTTTAATCTGTTTTTAAACATATTTCGTTCATATTATAATTCGCATTATTTCTCGTCATACAATTCCACCTACCTCCTGTTTTGATACCACGTTTTGACTTGAGTTTCGGACAAACTTAGGGCATCAGCCACATCGCTGCGGTCTGCCACCGAAAGATACTTCTGACATCGAAATTTCCTCTCGAGATAAGCGAGCTGCGCATGAGTGAAAGCCGTACGTCTCCTGCGAGGTTTGCGACCTTTAGCCGCCTCCACGGAAGCGTCCGTTCCGCCCACCGGCGCCGCAGGATAAACACCCATTACCGTAGTAGCCAGTTCACTCTCACTTGTGGCTTCAGATCTGGCGTCGTAGTTTTCCCTCTCTTCCTGAGATTCTGCAAGTATCAAGGCACAGATTAAACTACTAATGAAAAAATTAAAAAGATAATTGATTTGTTCTCATCAATTTTCTTAAAAAAATAATACATAATTAATTTTCTTAAGTTCAGAGTCAAAAGGCTTAATATCATTTATAAAATATTCAGGAGAATTATGGTAAAAGTCAGTTTGGAAAAGTTTATTAACCGAAAAATAAATGTATTTTTCAATAATACTATACTTAAGCAGGTTTAATCACCGATCGAGGTAGACAACTAGAAGTGCTATAAATTGAGGGTATGAGGATGGTTTATAAGTTATTTCAACTATACAGATATACAGGATGTCAATTGTATTGGGTGACTACAATTATCTTCGTTATTATTAAAGTCAAGGGGAGATTTAAGTTAGCAAAAATGTGCTGTAGCTGTAGTGAGTCGATATAAATTGACATTCTATATACAGGTGGCACTTAAATGAAACAGGCTGGTTTTCGCACACTTATCGTGATTTTGTTGAAAATCGTTTAAAGAAATAATGTTTGCTTTTAAGGGGAAGACTTTTAGGCTTATTTTCAACATCACAACACCAACTCTCACGCGGTGGGGCGATCCACCTCTAAAATCTTTAAAAAAAAGAAGTGGGGGGGGGTCAAGTAGCACATAATTTTTGAGATGGTGTAAATCTCCTTTCAACTGTGCCTTATTTTTTAAATTTAAAGCAGCGGGTTCTGATAAATTGACTTCTAAAGGTGATAATTCGTAAATGATAATCAGTTAAAACAATAAACAAAAGGTGACGTTATTTGTACCACATAAAAGAAAACCCTTTCTTATTTCTAGCAGTCAATTTCTCAGCACTCATTGCTTCAAATTAAAAACCTAAGACACAGTTAAAAGAGATTTACACCAGCTGTCAAATGAAGTGCTATTTGACCCCCTTTGTTATTTAAGATTTTAGGGGTGGACCGCACCTCTGCTTAAAAGTTGGTGTTGCGACGTTGAAAATAAGCATTAAAGTCTCCCCCCTTGAAAGCAAAATTTACTTCTTCAAGCGATTTTCAACCAAATCACTGTTTAGTTTTCAATGGCCCTCCTGTATACAGGGTGCCCCAGAATTAATTGGACATTAGCTAAGGGGTGATAGCTGGCACAGAAATTAAGCAATTGGGGTCATCATGCCTTAGTAAAATTTTACTCCTTTTCGTTTTACAGGGTGTTTAAATAATTTTTTTAACTTAAAAATATATATTCTTGTACTTGAAACCTCTCCACTTTAACTATATGTTTTTACTTAGCAAATGAAAGAAATTTAAAGGTTATTAAATTTTACAACAGAAATATTGTATTTATTTTGATTGAGGAAAACTTTACACATTATATGAACAAACTTATTTGTTTTAATTAATTAATAACTCATTCATGATCCTTTCCTATATATTTTTAAATATCTGGTATTCTTACTTTACTTTACAATGAATGTAATTTGTAAATTACTTTGTTATTTGAGCTACTGCCATTTTAAAGTTCCCCCTAAATCACTCTACTCTTGGTGTCATGAGAAGCGTGCATTCTTATTTTAGCGTTGTCTTGGAGATAATTTAATTCAAAGATGGATATAAAAGATTAAAGTTACCCAAAGATTTCGTCCGTGGCTTCATCTGGTGATTTCTCTGTTTACTACTGGCCTTTTATTGGAATTATTTAATTTTGGTACTATTGACTGGCTTAAAACTGATATTCGTGCTAATTCTTACTTCGGTCTTATTTGTTTGAGGTTATAATGTTATTATTATTCTGTAAATAAGCAGACAAATGTAAATTATGTTATTATGTACTTTAGTTTCATGCGGCTTCAGTTTGTATCAACTTCATTTATGTCGTATCACTTCTCTGTGGACTTATTTGTTTCTAATACCCTTCTGCAATCTGGTATATATATATATATATATATATATATATATATATATATATATATATATATATATATATATATATATATATATATATATATATATATATATATATATATCGCTTTTCACATTGACGTCGTCGACTTTCTTCAAATATTCTCACTTTTTAACGCTTTTTTACTAAAACTTCTGTCCACTACCGCGTGCTTTCTTTAGGTGTCTTCATTGTTCTCTTCGGGTTCAATTTTTTATAAACAACCAATAAGCTTGACTTTGAACAGTTTTAATCGTTTGTTTTGTTTGTTTTACAGGCCCTGTCCAATGGATTGGCAGATTCTCAGAGTAGCTCAAAAAAGGTTAATTCCTTTCAACAATTAATTACAATAATGGAATTATTTGTATACAGGCAAATGCATGTTTATTTTCCCGGAAAATTCAAATCCTTATAATTCTGATTTTCTAACCTATTTTTCTGAGCTCAATCAAACTTTTTAACATCATTTACAAATTATGCCTGGAAGTATATTAACTTTGCTTACATTAATGCCTATTCAAATCTCCCTGTATCAACAAACAAGTATGTTACTCTACTATTCTATTAACAAATTCATTCTAACCAAACTAACGAAATATTTTCCAAACTTATTATATCTACACTAGTCTTTTTTAACGTTTTTATCTGCGGGCTTTACAGTTTTTGTCATTCAGTATACAGAATTACTTCACTTTTTTGATATAGTTTGTCACCTTTTATATTTACTACAGTCATGGTTTACTTTTGACTATATAAAGACATATAGTTGACAATTGCTTTGCACTGATGAGTGTGGATATTTATCTGTCTCAATGTGTCATTTAAACTTTGATTTTAATACTTTTTATTTTGTTTTAGTTTCTACTAAAAACTTATGTATGTGTGTGTGTGTGTGTATGCATCACACCAATAACTCAAAGATAATGGGCCGATATTGATCAAATTCTGTTGAGTGCGTTCTTTTTGCATGTAGTTTGGATAGGTTCGTTTTTCAGGAAAATCGGTACAGATTTTCCGGGAATATATATATATATATATATATATATATATATATATATATATATATATATATATATATATATATATATATATATATATATATATATATATATATATATATATATATATATATATATATATATATATATATCCGTTTAGCTTTTAGCTTGTGTCACTGTAGCTCTTCTAGCTTTTACTGTAGCTTTTTAGCTTGTTTTACTTTTTGATTTGTTTGATTGTTTTGAGACCATTGTGCTCCGACCAGCACATTTGCTTACCAGAAAACAATGTTTTCTGACAGATCTTTGTATTGTGTTCCCTGAAGATGGGTACTTAGTTCGCCGAAACACGTAGGGAATTAATTTTTAAAAAATTGTCTGGATAAGAAGCCTATTCATTGACCATTTAATTAGATTATAGTAAGGCGTTCGACTCCGTTCCCCATCTACAAAGTGAATTCAACCGTCATAAACGCTCCTACGCACGCCAGGAAAAATTGGATGACCAGTGTACACATTTTAAATAACAATATGTGTCAGGTTAAGATTTGCAGGGGTATCTTTCAGGGCGATACCCTGTCACCTTTCTGGGTCTGCCTAGCCATGCACCCGATGTCTAAGCTCCTCGACCAGGCCGAATATATATATATATATATATATATATATATATATATATATATATATATATATATATATATATATATATATCTGCGCGTGTGTAAAAATATAAAAATATACAAATTGAGCTGACTTCAGATATATATTCTATAAGGCCTAGTTCGCGCTCATTTGAAGAAATTTTTGCAAAATTCCAAAGTTGCGATTAGTGATTTTTTCTACGAAAATGTACTAGAATAAACAACAATACACAATTTTCTTTAGAGCCTGAAACTTAAAATTTGGTACCCACTTATCTCTATAAAGACAACATCTGTTCAGGCATTTACTAAAACAACTTGGTTATTTTCAGATAGATAAAAATTTTCCCGAAAAAAAAAGGTCAAATTTTCTCAGAAGAAAACTGTTTTGAACGGTTTGGCTAACAAATGTATCTAAGCTCTTTACAAAAATGGAAAGTACCTGCCGAATTTATAATTTTCGCTTAATTAATAGAGTGAATGATTTTCTTAGCCAAGCCCGTCAAACAAGTTTTTCCAGGGAACAAAGTTTTTCGCAAACAAATTTGTAGTTCCGAAGCTAATTATTTTATTGTTTTCCGTGGATTTGCTGCCTTCAGATTTTTCTTTTTTTCAGTTAGAACATAGAACATGTTTTTTCTGTATTAATATTTAAGGGTATGTTATATAAATATTATAGGTTAGGTGCTTGAACTTGTTATGAAAACTGTATATTCTTTATGGACAGGTGTGTGTGTGTGTGTGTGTTGTCTTTGTTCATGGTTGCGGTCATCAGACCATTCGCACATTTTTATTTATGGACAGTAAACACATTTTAATTATTATTATGTTGTTGTTTTAGTCTTAGAGTTAACTTACATCTGGTTCTAGAAATAAGAGGCCTATTAGCAAACTTTGCTCTATTTCTTGTGTTGGCATATTTAAGACCGTTCTTACGATGAGACTGGTTTCTAGGATAACATTCTTCTGCAGTTTTAGGATCAGGGCTGTAGAGTCCAGTTGCAGATAGATTTTTGTTGAACAGACCTGTTGCTCTTATGACTACAAGAATGATTTGCGCTGATTTTCATCTCTGGATTTCCTTATAATCTATTGATAGTGGGATATACTTTTTAATCTTCTCTTTCTCTGCTTTGTTTATGTTGTGGTCATTGGGGTGCGTAATGTCTATATGAGGATTGCTGTCTTGTCTTGGATGTTGTGTAGCACAAAATTTGGTTTATTTGCCGTTATTGTTTTATCTGTATCAATTCGGAGGTCGTAATACAATTTATGTGTTTCGTTTTCTAACACTGGTTTTTTCGTTATTAATATTATTATTATTATCGTTATTATTATTATCATTAATGACTGAAGGCCCACACACACAGGCAATTCAGCACGATTATAAACATATAATAAACTTATCCAGTATGGGCATTTTGCACTCTAATGACTATGGCATTTTATTAAAAAAGTCTGGACGCAGAAAATGCGTTATGGTAGTGAATTTTCATAAAAATGATTTTAATGGCAAATATGTCTTTTTTAAATAAAAGGCGTGGAATTTGGTATAACCTACATATAGTAAAAACAGTGTACCTTATTTCATCAAAATAACTTTATTGTTTGAAAAAGTACAATAATTTTCCGACAATAAACTTAAGATGTTCCCAACAAAACTGTTCCGATTTTTCTGGGCAATAAACCTCTTCAAGCTATTTACACACCTGCTAAAATATAATTATCCAAAAACGCTTTTTGATAAAAATTCCAAAAAAATGTGTTTGCATAAAAATTTCCAAACAATTTCTTCAACAAAAATTGCCATTTTCTTTACAAAAATTGGTTAAAGTAATGTTACACGCAAATTATGTTTTTTACGAACATTTGGTAAACAGTTATTTTTCACGAAAATGTGAAATAAATATTTTTTTACAATATCATACATTTATTATTACCAACACTTCACACAAAATCTTCCAAAAATCATTTCGTCAGAAACACAAAAATAATTTTCATAATATTTTTTACACAAAAATTTGCTAAAAAATTCATAATATTCAAATTACATATATACTTAATATGTATCTGATTTTCGTGTGTTATTCACATTGTATAATATAAAGCCGCGTACCAAATTTGGTTGCCATAGCTTTGTTATTTTCAGAGGTATAAAATTTTCCCGGAGAAAACCTTACATTTTCCATGAAAAACTGATCCCATTTTCCGAACGAACTTAACCAAGCTACTTGTAAAAGCAAGGTACCCACCGAATATGATCAAAGTCGGCCTAGTTTTTTCTGAGTTAGCGGTGTGATATATATATATATATATATATATATATATATATATATATATATATATATATATATATATATATATATATATATATATATATATATATATATCATAATGTGTTCTAGGGGGCCCAGTTCACGTTCATTTGAAGACATTTTTTCCAATTGCAAAAGTCGCGATCTCCTTATATTAGTGTATTTTTTTTTAAGAAAATTAACTAAAAAACGCAATACCAAAATGCCTATGGAAACAAAAGAAAAATCACAAAGATAAAATATTACGTTTAGTGAAAAATCACTAGAATCCCAACGTAAAGTTCAAATACTTCATTAAGTTTGTACTTACTTTTTTAGGAACTGAAAAACTGAAGTTTAACATTCAGTATGAACGTATGAACGCATCTATGTACATCTGTTCGACCATAGAATAATATGTGTTTTACATTGACATATTAATATATTAACCGTCAGCTCAAACCTGACACTGGGAATCCTACTGCCTAATTAGAACTTAGCATTGTTGAATCTATTTGTAACCCATATTATACATACATTTTATCTTTCTGCTCTCCTTTAAATCAACTTTAAATATGCCAAATATCACACTGTTCCGTACGCGCAATGTGCTTCTAAAGGAGTATTATGTGTTTTCTTCATGTATTATAACCCTATAATTGAAACTACTGACAAATAATTAGATAAAGGGTCTGTTTGAAATTAATTTTCTGCAGATATTTAAGTAAAATGAAGGACAATGACGACTGAAGCTGAAACACAAAGCTTTATAGAACACCCACATACACATACCCCCATACACCACGGCATTCGAAACAGAGGCGTATGCTATCCTGTCTGTGGCCAATAGACAGGATGTGAAGATGAGTCCCGAGAAATGTGTGTGCATCTGCTCGGATAGCCAGGCGGTCCTCCGGGCAGTCTGCGCGGCCAGAATCAGGTCGCCACTGGTTCAGGAGTGCGCTGACGCCCTCAGAGGGCTAGCCAGGACGAAGGAGGTCCAACTGGTGTGGGTTCCGGGACACTGTGGCGTAGCGGGGAATGAGGTGGCGAATAATCTCGCAAGACTCGGTTCCCGGCGGCCGTTCTGTGGCCCGGAGCCTGCGATAGGCATAAGTAGGAAGACAGTCTCTGTCGCCTTAGACAGGTGGACCGAGGAAGCAATGGAGAGGCACTGGGGGTCGGTTGGTGGATGCAGGCAGGCGAGGGACTTCGTAGAGGGCCGGACAGAGATAAAGCTGTCTGGCTACTCGGAAGGAGTCGACCTACGCTTCGCCGCATCCTCGGAGTGCTGACTGGCCACTGTGCCCTTAGAAGACACCTCACATTGATAGGCGTAGAGAGGGATTCCATTTGCCAGGAATGCGGCGAGGATGAAGAAACGTCCTACCACTACCTGTGTGAATGCGAGGCTTTTGGGAGTCTTCGAGCAGAATTGTTCTGATCAAGGACTCTGCAGAGGAATCAGGTACGTACCGTCCAATTAAAGACCGTGGCCTACTTGCTTGGCGTTGGCCTCCCCACCACTGCTACTGCTACTACTATATAACACCCTTCTGATCATATTTCTTTTACACAAGCCGTATGAGATTAAGGTTTTTTATCTAGAACATGTCAATTTTGACCTTTAGAATTGCGATTTGACGTTTTAAGAAAAAAAACTATAAAGCTTATAGCTTTTTATTCTTTTAACGTAGAGATCCAAATTTTGGTAGATAATTTGCCTTTTATGATAAAAACCCGCGTACCAAATTTGGTTGCCACAGCTTTGTTATTTCCGAGATATAAAAAATTGTCGAAAGAAAACACAGAATTTTCCTGAAAAAACTAGCCCGACTTTCCTCGCTAACGAACTTAGCCAAGCCACTTGCAAAAGGAAGGCACTCACCAAATTTTATCAAAATCAGCCCATTATTTTTTGAGTTATCGGTGTGACACCAAAATGTATATATATAAACATATAAAGTCTGAAACTGACCTAGAATTTGGGTGCCACGGGTCCTAGTTTGAGCTCATTTGAAGACATTTTTTCAAAATTCAAAAGTCTCGATCTCCTCATTAGTGATTTTTTTAAAAGAAAATTAACTAACAATAATCAGTTTTAGTCTCTAAAAATAACGATTTGTTTTATTAGGTTGTACATAGAAAATCAGATTACATCATTCGCTTTATCTGGAGAAGAATCGCTTGTTGTGTATAGCGAGCTCTCAACACATAGTCACGTTACCCCCGGCATTAATTAAGTTCGTCATCCGTGCACTTGACAAAGTCAGCGGGAAGCTTATTCTTGGACGAACCCACCAAGAGATGCTCCAATTAGGGCCTGTTGTCTTATATATGCGTTTTGAGCAGTTTATTTTTGTGATTTTTAATGAATAAACTGCTTTGTATTCTTGTTGGCTTTAGGCTGATAGCTGAACAAGTCATTGCTTTACAGACAGTTTTATTCAGCCTAAGTGTCATAATGAGTTTTGACAAAAGAAGTTACACGCAACAACATTCACATAATTATGATGCATTTGTTTTCTTTTTTGGGTCGTTAATTTTGGTGATATATATATTTTTATGTTTATTGGTTTTAAGCTTTTTAATGACCATTGTATATCTTGTGAAAAATCCAACAAATTTAAAATTAATTGATCAGATGAAGTGGTTAAACGCAGCATATACGTGATACTACTCCTCCTACTACTACTACCCATCCCTCCATTTCCATAAAGGGCTAGGCACACCACAAAGCCTATGATGTTTCCTAACAATACTCAATGCACTTCTGTCTTGATATGCTATTTTCGCTTTTTCCATATACATACAGCTCAAATACATCTCAAACACGTTCCCTTATTATGCAAATTACCGATATATTCTTTACTATATCGCACACAATATCCAATCAAGCTTCGATAAGTCTTTCACGGCTTCTCTTACCATCCACGTGCTCTCTATAAATTCTACTTGCCACTATATCATTATTTATTTGTTCCATGTGTCCAAACCATCTAAGCACACTGCTCTCATATTTACCTTCAATAGACTTTTTCACATTACATTCGCCCAGAACCCAATCATTTCTGACTTTATTCCTCTTTGTTTTCCGCATAATTCGTCTTAGGTAATCCATTCCAACAGCATTCATTTTTTACGTCCTTTGCCTGACACACCCATAACCCATATAGCACAGTTGTACCAGTACGCTGTTGTATACAGTGACTTTAGCCTCTTTAGATAAAGATTTACTCCTAGTTACAGTCGTTTACAGGTCACAGCACCTTTTTACCTGCGTTTCCCCACTTTGTGCCTCATCATTTATTCTTCCGTGATTTGGAAACAGTCTTCGTAACAATATAAATTCCTTTACTTGCTCTACTAGACTACCATTTATCAAGAGACTGCAATTACTTGTTCCACCCTCTTCATCAAACACCACAACTTTAGTCTTCTCTGCGTTCACACGTAGATTCATTTTATTTGTTAGTGTCATCAGTCTCTCTAACACCCACTGCACTTCTTCTTCAAATTCACAAAGTGGTACTACATAATTAGCGTACAGTAGCTCTTATGTCTTAGAAGCATTTATTTTTATGTCTTATATCTCCAATCAAACTTCTACATTTGTCCATGAATATGTTGAATAACCATCAATCAGTGATATGTAGTTATATACTAGCTGGATGTAACGCGTAACGCTCGCTAGACGAGCCGTCAGGCTAGAATACAGCGACTGATGTAATCCTACTATCCGTTCTTCAGCCACCTAGTAGTGCTAAAGGCAACAATAAAACCCGGTGCGATAAATCCATCTAACTGCTTGTTGGCTGACAACCTATATAATAATAAATATTGTCAGCGGTATTTGGAAACATGAAGGTTGGTTTTATTGGAAAAAAATACAATAATGTTTTTTTCAACCTATGTTATTGCATAAATTTTCATACAATTGCCTTGATCATTAACTGTGAGTGTTATTGGACCATTTTGAAAAATGCTCGTTGAAGTGAGTGTAATTTCAAAGAAAGCTTATAATGTAATCTTCATAACTAGATTTGAGTCAGGGTGTCCTTTAATTATATATTTCAAGTATAGAAAGTATAGTTCACAAAAATGGTATCGAACATGATGAAATAAAAGACTTTTATTCAGCGAATTGTCGCTTTTTTGCCAAAAATTTGTAGTTTCCCTCCTAGCATGAGTTAGGATTCTCAGGTTTGCATAAGTGGTAGCGACGAATTTTATAATTTCCATCTCGTGCAGATTTTCATGACAATAGGATGTGGTGGGTGAAATAAGACGTTAAAATGTTTCTTTTGATGTTTCTCTTATCTATAATATTCAGAACAATTTGACTCCTAAATGCTTTTTGCGTATTTAATTATTGTCCTACGTCACCTCTCTTATGTAATTTTAAATGATGAGGGGAATTGAATATTGGCACAGCATCTTTCTTTAGCAGATTCTTGTTTAAAGATGACTCCAAATAAGCCGATTCAGTCAAATGTTGGCTACATATTATCGTATGAACATTTAGTTTGAAATTCTCACGACGCGCAGCATTCACCCACATTTTCATTATGTCCAGTCTTTTAAATGCAAATCTATGAAATATTATACCACTACCATGTCTCTCCTTATTGCTACAGTTAAAGGTACCATACTTCCCCATTATTGAATTTACTTCACACAAAGACAACACGCGCCTACACTGTGCGTGGTAGAAAAGAATAGCATCTAGGAGCTGGGCATCATACTGTTTCTGACAAATCGGACCTGCCGTGTTCACTTTCGTCTACATACGCGCTCCTTCCAGTTAGTATAGAGTTCAGTGCCATGAAGACATCACGCAACCTTGTTTAACACCCTGTACAATTATAGAATAATCAACGAGCATTCCATTAGTTTTCACACATGCTCCACTACCATCATATAGCGATTTAATACCTCAAATTAGCCATTTATTCAGACCCTATTCATCCAAAATACTCGATAGCTTATGTTTATCTACAGTGTCCTGCGCTTTCTCGGAGACTACGAACGTAGAATATATTTTCTTTCCGACATGCAACCATTTCTCAACCACCTGCTGAAGTGACAATATTTGGCCAGTGCAGCTATTCCTGTCATAAACAATGAACATCGGAAATATTTCTCTGGGTCAACTGTCTCACTCACAGTTGACTAACAAAACACAGCTTTTCAAACTATTCATTTATTACAACCAACTATTTTCCTACACCACTATCAACTAAAATATTTCTCTCAATTACTAAATGTGCATAGAACTATATTTCACTATACGCCTTCTATGATCGCTTATTATACACCAACACTAATTCAGTACTGACTGACCCCCTCTATCTTTGGCTCACCTATTTATCTTGTCCACACAGTAGCTCTAGACCTCTTTACATTGTTCGCTATCTGTGATTTCTAGTTCGTTCTCGAATACAACTCTAGAGTATTCGCCGTTACCAACACACTTTTTAACCTGCCTGTGACCAGAGAAGCAACAAAGTTCCTAATTTTAATTCTCATAGAAACGGACGTAATACTGCCCCCTTCCGTCCCGGTAGAATTCTGACATTTCTGGTATGGCGTAAGCCTGTGCATCTGAACCACTTTCATCTTTGGCCTCCTCCTAATGAGATAGATAACGTCGTTGATCCTTTTGACCACCTTATACGGACCTTCCCATCATTTCTGTAGTTTCGGTGACCGTCCCTTGTGTCGTACTGGATTGTAGAACCCCACTCGATCTCGTGCTTTAAAACCAGGTGAATTAGCTCGCACGTCATAATGGTGCTTTATGTGGTCGCTGTGTACTTGTATGTGCATTCTGAAAGCAGAATGGATGGCTTCCATTCTTCTTTCCAACCATTTGATGTATTCATGAGTTTAACGTGGAGCATCTGTGGCTTTTCCAAATATGAGATCACTTCTTAACTTTCGCCCAAAAATGACGTTGCCTGTTGTATATCCGGTAGTCTCATATACGGCTGAGCGGTATGCTAGGAGAAATAGTGGAATGTCCCTGTCCCAATCTATTTGGTGTTCATTGATACATATTCTCAAATGGGACCCCAATAAAGCATTAAATCGTTCAACCATTGCGTTAGATTGGAGGTGCATGGGTGTAGTTCTCGTTTTTCTGATTCCCATTAGCTCGCAAACCTTTAGAAATACAGCCGACTTAAAGTTGCGTCCTCGGTCAGAATTGAGCTCTAGCGGTGCGCCAAATCTGCAGAAAAACGAGTCTCTTACTAGATGCACATTCTTGTCAGGTTTTGCACCGTTCCTCCACATCAGCTCTACATTTTAACCAATAAAAACGTTCTCTGACCTTCTTCAAAGTTTCCTTTAGTCCTAAATGACCTCCACCTGCTCCGCCATAGATCTTCTCGATTACCCCTCTAATTCTTGGCCGCGGAAGGACTATTTCCTTCAATATGCGGGGTCCATCCCACGACTTCCAATTCCTGACCAGAAGACCATCTTTGATTTCAATAGAGTCCCTCTGGGACCAGTGACTTTTGGTGGCAACGCTTTTATCTTTAACTTCGGACTAAGCGGGTCTTTCGTGGCAAGTCTCCATCCATCTAGACTGGCGAGATATCAGAATCTTCTTTTTTGGTCCTCCATTAATGTCTGCGGTGAACTGGTTGCACTGTTGTTCTCCTGCACACTTCCAGATTCAAATATTCTTTACTTTTGGCAGAGATGCCATGCTTGCATTTTGGTGGGCAAGATCTCCTAGATAAAGTGTCCGAATTACCGTGCTGTCGTCTAGGGCATTATTTATGGTGAAATTGTATTGTTGAAGGCGCTCAAGCCACCTCGCCATCTATTCCTCTGCGTTTTTAAACCGAAGAAGCCAGCGTAGGGAAGCGTGGTTGGTTTTAAGGAGAAATTCTTGACCACATAGATGTTTCTGATAATGGTTCAACGTCTTGATCATGGCTAGTAGTTCTTTTTTAGTTACGCAATATTTATTTTCCGCTTTAGACAGGGCTTGGCCGAAATACGCTACAGTTTTCTCTTCTCCCCCATGTTCCCGCGAACGAACACCTCCAATGCCAAGATTGCCCGCGTCTGTATCCACAATAAACCGGTGACCAGGCTGGGGTTATTTCAGAATCGGGGATGAACAGATAGTATGTTTTAGTGTCTCGAATGCTCTTTCATAATCATTGGTCTAAATGAAGAGTGTCTTTTCTTCCGTCAGTTTATGCAAGGGTTTCTCGGTGTCAGCAAACCCCTTTAAAAAACGGCGGTAAGATGTGCAGAGGCCCAGAAAACTTCGCGGCTGATGTACATTGTTTAGGATGTCCCAGTTCGTAATACAGTGTATATTCTCTGGGTCGCCCGATCTGGGGTGATAATGTGTCTAAATATATGACTGTTCTGAAAGAGACAGCATTTTCTCGGTTTCAATTTCAAATTGGCTCCCTGTAGTTTCTCAAACACTTGTTAGACATTCTTCATCTCTTTTTATAGCTTCTCCATTTTCTTTTCTGGCTTCTTCATCTCTTGTTCTCATTTCTTCCTTGGCTTCTTCATCCTTTTTTCTGGCTTTTTCTTTTATTTATTTAATTAGTTCCAATAGCTGGGTCCATATTGGCTGTTACGCTACGTGTCTTAGGCATAGACGTTCTTAGAACTGGCACACATTTATTCTGTCTCTAAAATACAATCAGTGATAAGTTACTTCTGATACTAATCATCCAGATAATTCAGAAATTGCCACGTTGTTCAACGAATATTCTGGCAAATATCTTCTGTATCAGCTTGAAAATCCCACTTCTGACGCCAGTTGTTACGTTTTTCGGGCTTCTGGATTTGTTGACTAACAAAATACCGCTTTTTAAGCGACTAATTTATTACCACCAACTATTTTCCAACACCATCAACCACTAAAATATTGATCAAAATAATTCTCTCTATTACTAAATGTCCATAGAACTAAATTTCACTATACGCCTTCTATGATCTCTGATTATACACTAACTATATAACACTAATTCACTACTGACTGACCCCCTCTATCTTCGGATCACCTATTTATATTGTTCATAGAGTAGTTCTAGACCTTTCTACATTGTTCAACGTCTGCCATTTCTAGTTCATTCTAGAAATATAGCTCTAGCCTGTTACCAACACACTATACAACCTGTCTGTGACCATAAAAGTAACAAAGTTCATAAACTTAATTCTCATAGGGACGGATGTGACAATATTGTCACATCCGTCTCTATTAGAATTAAGTTTATAAACTTAATTATTTTTTAAATAAGCACTTGAGATATATTATATATTATTTAAACATTGTTGTATACAGTCCATAAAATCTCTTAAATCCAATTTATGCGTTCATGTAATTAATATTTACAACCAATTTTAAATGTATATGCCACAGCGTAAAAGCCGCTGCGAGTTTTGGTAACACTTTGAATGCCCCCTGGAGGATTAGCACAATAGAGAACGAGGTGAAATATATATTGTAACATTAGATTGAAAAAGTCTGGACGCAGCAAGTGCGTTATGGTAGCAATTTTGCATAAAAATGTTTTTAATAGCATATGTATGGCTTTTTTTAAAAGAAAGCAGGCACAAATTTGGTTACCATTATTCTACTATATAGTAGAGGAAATGTACCATATTTCATCAAAATAACTTTATTGTTTGAAAATGTACAAAAAATTTTCCGAAAGTAAAATAAAAATATTCCCGAAAACGCTGGTTTCCTGCCTAACGCACCTTAGGTTAAAAGCAAATTGAGCTATTGAAATTTGAAGCATTTAATAAAAGTTCGCCACCATAACGCAGTTACTGCGTTCCAAATTTCTTTTCTTACAAACATGCATTATAGTTCGATGGAGAATGCAAAAATGTAATAACGTAAGGCGTGTTCGATGAAAAAAAAAAAAACAGAAAATTTGTATCACCAACGACTTATGGGCCACCCTGTAATCGTTAAAATAATTTTATAAGATCCAGCTCAAGACACCCTTTAATTAACGTATACATTTTTCCCGTATATTGTATAATAACGGATATATTGAGCTTTACCGTAGAAATGCGTCCCCCTATATATATGGAAACAGATAAAAATTGAAACTAACCTCGAATATGTGTTTAAGGGGGGCTAGTTGGCGCTCATTTGAAGAAATCTTTTCAAAATTTAAAAGTGGCGGTCTCCTCAAAAGCGAATCTTTTCTACGAAACCTCGCTAAAAATTATAGACCATTAAACAATGAACAGTACAACTAAAACTAGTGTCAAAGCTTTAGAACGGGTCTATATGAAATGCATTTTCTGGAAACATTTTAGTGAAATGAAGGACAATGACGGTTGAAGCTGAAACTTAGGGCTTTGTAATACACTTTCATAGGCACTGTGCTATCACCACTTTAAATCATCTATATTTCCAAAAATGTTAGGAATAAATTCACAAAATTCGGCACGTATAAGTTTTCCATAGTGCTCTATTTAATTAAAATATTTTTGTTTTTTCTATCGTTACCAGTCAGTATACCGGAACTAGCCATCTACTATGTTATTTTAAATAGAATACCTGTATTTTCAGATTTTACGAAAACATCTAATGCCACATTATATTGCATATTCTATACGCAAACGTTACATATTTTTTATAAAGACCAGAGTCGTAACTAGGGACTGGCCAGGCGGGCGCCTGCCAGAAACGCAACCCTCAAGGGGCGCACTTTGAAATCCACAGCCTGCGGGCCGCAAAAAAGCTTGCACTTGATTACAATAAGCATCCCCACATATTAGGAGCGCCGTCCCTAACTTAAGACACAAAATTTATACCGAACCCTAAATAAAAGAGTTAAAAAAAACACAAATTGGAGTTCATGCATCTTGTCTAACATCAGAAATGACTACGTTTTTTGGCACAGTAAGTTTATAAAATTTACTTTAAAGAATCGTTCTGATACAAGATGGTCATCAAAATATAATTCAATTCACACATATACTCAACTACCGCAAATAATGAAAATATTACATGCCATTGCAGAAGTAACTGATGAAAGGATGGCATATACAGCTTACTCTGTATCTTCAGCTTAAATGATTTCAAAAATAATTAAGTAATTTGGAATGTATTTGTTTATTGGACTCGCGGGATCATCTTTTTAGAAATATTAACAACGTTAATCGCATTTTACAGGAAAACATGTTTCCATTGAGGTTGCATGAAAACAGTTGCAGTGCTTTGTGGGTTTTTTGAATAATTTCAGGAAAAATAATAGAACCGTGTATTGATTCAGCAAAAATCTATTAAATGAGCAATCTATAGAACCGAATTTTCTGAAAATGTTAAACGAAAGGTTAAAACAATATTCGACGAAAGCACCAATGATGATGCGGTCATAGTGACCCCACTTCAAATGTTAAAAGAAGACACTCGTTCAGCCAATGGGATGGACATTTCAAAGTTAAGGTGCCACCTGATTTTGGTTTCCCAATAGGACTTTAGTTACACGAAACCTCCACTGAAGAACTAAAGAAATCCGCAGCTGATCTCTCATTAAAATACAAAGATGATTTGAATGCCAATGAGTTGTGTGTAGAGATGAAAAGCTACAATCACAAAATAAAATTTTTGCCTGATTTTAAAAATGCAGATTATATTGCACTTTTTAATTGCCATAAAGAATATGGCTTAGTGTCCAGTTATTTCCCGCTTCGCCTAGCATTGACGCCACTTCTGACTTCTGCCAGCTGTGAAAGATCTTTTAGCAAATTACAATTAATACAAAATTGTTTACGATTGCAGATGGTTCAAGTACGTTTGAGTAATCCCGCTGTACTATCTAATGAGTAGGATATTGTAAAAATTATTAATGTAGATAATATTATTGATACAGTGATATCAGAAAAAGCCATAACAGTAAACTTTTAAGAGATTTTATAATGCCTAAATGAACGAACTTGTATTGTATTGTTTTCCTTCCTACATAATAGTAAGAAATAATTTTATCCTGAAATGTGTACATAACTTAAATTATACTTTTAAAGTTATTGTGTTGTTTCTCTTCCTAGAAAATATGTCTTGTGGGGCGCAAAATTCAAATCTGGTTAGGGGAGCTCATAACCCTGCTACGACGCTGAAATGGCAGACCATTTAAAATTGGCGTACGTACTCTTTCTACGATAATTCGCTGAACGACGAATACATACCAGAAAGATGATGCTGAAATTATGAAGCAGTACTATTAAATAAAATGACTGGGGTGAGAGTAAGTATAATATTAAACACAAAAATGTATACAGCGGGACAAAAAATATTGCTATACTCATGCCCAGCTTTACAAAGCTCGGTAGAATATTTAACGGACAGTAAAGTATCTACGGCTAGATGCATTCTCCCCACAATTAGAACCGCAGCGTTAAATACTTTGTCCCTGTATAAGGGTAGAAATGGGCCAGGGCTGGTAATTTACTAAATTGTTAGTTGGTTGTATACAGTCTCTAATATTTAACACTTTGTGTTATTTAGAGCTGCCGTGACAACATACTACATGGTTCCGCAACGATGTGGCGGCACGTGCTTCGTGTCTTATATCTCACTTAGTGTTGGAAGGCTGGATACCATAGCCGTATTACTTTGTAGGTGTATTTTCGCTGCAATTAGTATGCCGTACTGACGAGCTTTAATTATAGCAAAACCGGTCTGCAGTTCTAATTGTGGTGAGAATGCATCTAGCCTTACTTAGTAGTCTATGTTTTTAGCAACTTTTCCAAAATGATAAGAACTTGCAAAAGGAAGGTATTCACCAAATTTAATCAAAATCGGCTCATTATCATATAAAAACTGAAACTGACCCCAAATATGTGTTCTAGGGAGCCTAATTAGCACTCATTTCAAGACTTTTTTCAATATTCAAAAGTCGGGATCTCCCCATTAGCGAATTTTTTTTAAGAAAATTCACTAAAAACGAAAATCTGACAAAAATTATAAGATAAATGAATAATTCAGATGTTGAAATTGAGATACCAATTTCTGCAAGTAGGGGAAAGGTCCCTAATTTGGACCGGATCTTAAATTGGACCATCACTTTCATATGAATATTAATTGTGCCAGGCGGCCTCTGTTGGCTGGTACTTGCAGCTAATACGTGGTTTAGTCGCAGCACGGAACGAGAGATCTGTACAGTTCGTGTAACTTGCGGAAACACATGTGTTATGTTTTTGTGCTGTCTGATACAATTTTGCTGTTATCTTCTGTAAGCTATAACTTTTTCACTGGTGAGTAACTTTTTCTTTTTCATAGGTGTACATTTCAAGCAAGTTTTTATCTGTTATATCGTTCAAGAATTTATTTGTTTTTCACAACAAACCCCTTTTAAAAGAGAAGTTTTCAAAGTAAGGTTATAGTTTCCTAAATTGAACCACCTACTAGTTCCTAAGTTGGACCGGTCCAAATTAAGCAACTCACTTTTTTCTAGGTGAATATGTCACAACGTGGGAAATACGGGAAATGGGTGGAGGAAAATATGAGGGAAGCCTTAATAGCCCACCAAAGTGGTGTTATGGGTTTAAATGAAATAGCCAGAAAGTATCAAATACCAAAGGCAACTTTAAAACGCAGAATTGACAATAAGAACAAAAATGCTCATGGAAGTGAGAAAAAATTTGGACGTGCCGCAGATATTCCACCAGAAATAGAGGAAGACATAGTAAACCATGTACTACAGCTTGAAAGAAGTCTGTTTGGAATCACTCGTAGTGATTTGAGAAAACTCGCATATGATGTCGCAGAAGCAAATGGAATTCCTCATAGGTTCAAGAATGGACAAGCCGGCAAGAAGTGGTACTATTGTTTCATGTCTCGACACAAAGAGCTATCGCTCCGCCAACCGGAGGCAACTTCATCGGCGAGGGCTTTAGGGTTCAGCAAAGAAAAAGTTGAAGCTTTCTTTGATTGCCTCACTGCTCTTTACGATGAACATAACTTCAGTCCATCTGAGATCTATAATGTTGATGAGACCGGTCTTTCTACAGTCCAGAGACCACAAAAAATAATTGGACAGAAGGGTAAGCATCAAATAGGATCTCTTACAAGCGGGGAGCGTGGAGTAAATACGACATGTGTTTGCTGCATTAATGCTGCTGGTATGTACGTCCCTCCGATGCTTATATTTAAGCGCATTAGATTCAAAGATGAACTCAAAGAAGGTGCACCTCCAGAAACAGAATTTGCTTGCTCAGAATCGGGCTGGATAACAAGTGAGTTATTCGTAAAATGGCTAAGGCATTTCATTAATTTTGCGAAGCCATCTAAAGATAAGAAGGTACTTTTAATAATGGATGGTCATACCACCCATACAAAAAATCTAGAAGCCATAACGTTAGCCAGGGAAAGTGGAATAATCATGTTGTCGCTACCAGCACACACCACCCACAGGTTGCAACCCTGTGACGTCTCATTCTTCAAGCCCCTTAGTTCGTATTACAACCAAGCAGCTGATAAATGGCTTCGTACGCACCCTAACCAAAATATTACGCAGTTTCAGGTGTCAAAATTACTTGGAGAAGCTTATGCCAAAGCTGCTTCAGTAGGAAACGCTGTAAGCGGTTTTGCGAAATGCGGCATATGGCCTTTAGATAGAAATGTGTTTGATGATAGTGAATTTGTTTGTCTTCCCAATGTGAATATGGATCCAACGAATGCGTCAGAGGACACCTCTTCAGCAAACGAAGTGACCCATCGTGCTCTCATTAACATCAACAATGTAACCCAACATGCATCCACATCTACAGACACTTCGGTAGGAGGAACATTAGAGGCAGAATGCTCCACGTCTTCTCTCCAAAAAAGAAAATCTGTGTCTGAGATATCTCCCCTGCCAATCTTAAAGCGAAAATCGCGCACACCTGCTTCTAGTTCTACCACAATAATAACTAGTAGCCCCTACAAGGATGACCTTGAAGAAAAACAACGTAAGAAAATGGCTCCTCCTAAAACCGCCAAAAAGGTTTTTTCTTCTTCAAAACCAGATTTCAAAGGCAAGTCTTCTGCGTCTAAATCATACAAGGGAAAGCGCCCTCTGCCACAGCATTCAACAAGCGAATCAGAATCCGAAGATGAAGATTGCCTTTGTATTATTTGTCTATCTCCATTTTCGCAATCCGATCCAGGAGAAGAGTGGATTCGCTGTATTTCGTGCAAAAAGTGGTCACACTTGAGGTGCACCAATGGCCGCAATACTGCTTTCTATGAATGTATAAACTGTGAGTCTGACAGTGACTGATTGTGTTATTTTATATACCTAATATTTTGTTATAATATGTTACTTAATCCATCTCAGAATCATATGTTCAGTTCTGAATGAAATGTTATTACCATTTTAATGAATGTTCTCTCCCTAAATAATGAAAAATAGACGTGGTTCAATTTAGGGGACCTGTGGTTCAAATTAGGAAACCAGTATCCTAAATTGGACCGATAGATCTATTTTGATTTGATTTTTTTTGCGCACCACCCGCACGGTTTTCTGCCTGTTTTATAAAATTTATCCATTTATAACACACAGGAGTACCCCTCCAAATTTTTTGTTTCCATTTGGTTCAAAAATTTCCATTTTATAGAGATTCTTTCTTAGGTGGTCCAATATAGGGACCTTTCCCCTACACAGATTTACTAAAAAAAATTCTGGACGCAGCAAGCGCAATATGGTAGCGAATTTTCAGAAAAAAGTTTGTAGTTGCAAACATGCCTTTTTTCATGAACGGCATCAAATTCGGTTAACAGTATAAGCCATATAGTAGGAACAATGTACCATATTCTATTAAAAAAACTTTATTGTTAAACGTAGTAGAAAAATTTCGAAAATAAAATGTTCCCGAAAAATGGGTCTGATTTTCCTGACCAACAAATTTACACACCTGCTACGATATAATTATTCACAAAAAGGTTTTTACAAACATGTTTGCATGGAAATGTGCAAACTATGTCTTACACGAAAATTCACAATATTTTTTTATAAAAATTGGCTTAATAAATGTAACAATAAAATTAAGTTTTTTTACGAATATTTGCTTAAGAATTTTTTTCACAACAATTTGAACACATTATTTTTACGCAACTTATAAAACATTTATTATTTATTAACATTTTACAACAAAAAAAATGGTTTATACGGAAACAGTAAAAAAAATCTGCAGGAACTGACTACTTATTTCTTACACAAAAATTTGCTGAAAAAAATACATTAAACTTAAATTATATAGCTAATCTGTAATTAAAGTTGAAAATAGAGAATGTAAAAAACTTTTTTTTTTACTTTTCACGGAAATTTGAACAAATGGAGGTAAGGAAAAATATAACCATCACAGGCTGACACAAACAAGAACGTTATTAAAAAATGTACCTTTCAAGTTTCATTTGACATTTGTGAAAACAATTTATCAACTAATTAGCCTTTTTGTGCCAAAGTTAGTTTAAATATTACAATATTTTTTTCGAAAATTTGCTAAATTATCAAAGCATCTGGTCGGTTATTAGAATTGAGTAAAAAAATGGGAAAATGTAAAACTAATCCCTACATGAAGTATGGTATGCGACTACAAATGTAGGTATTTCTAAAACTAGGGCCTTCAGATATAGGAAATGTTAGTCAAAAGTTGAAGCTGAGGGCATGCTAGTCATTTCTGAATAAAAAAATGTATTTACGGCAGTTTAATATTTTCCAAATTCTGCCAGTATTTGAGGGCCCCTGTATATGCTATCGAAATTTGTTCGACGGATAATATAAAATAAAATCTCTCAAAATGTGCCAAAAACACGAAAAGTTGCAAAATGGTTGAATGCACTCAAAAACGATCACCGATATTAACTTTCTTTTTCCCACAAACATGCATTATAATTCGATGGAAAATACAAAAATCAATAATACAAGTTAAATAAACAAGACAAAAAATGTATATATATATATATATATATATATATATATATATATATATATATATATATATATATATATATATATATATATATATATATATATATATATATGTATATATATATATATATAATAACTTTTTAATAAATTTTGTCTTGTTTGTTTAACATATATTAAATATAGAAAAATATATGTTCACATTTAAAGAAGAAACATATTTTTGTGGTAAAAAAACTAAAGCACTCTAGTTATATTTATATCATAATTTTGATAGTTTATAACTAGGTAGTGCGTTGACCCTTATAAAAATTTATATTTATATTTAAAATGTTTGACTTTTCCTCAAAATTATAGGCAAAAGTATATTAATCGCTAACTTATATATATATATATATATATATATATATATATATATATATATATATATATATATATATATATATATATATATATATATATATATATATATATATATATATATATATATATATATACATATATATATATATATATATATATATATATATATATATATATATATATATATATATATATTTATTTATTTATTTATTTGTGAGATCTTCTTCTAACAGCGATTTTTTTTATAAAAAGTTATGTTAAAGTACCTACCAAAGGATATTTTCTTTCAAGGAACTTTTTTTTAATTAGGTGTTGTTTACAAAAAAAAAAGTTGCCGGACTTACATAACACACAAATTAAGGGTTAATATAGAATTCGAAAGACAGACAACAATAATCACATTACCTTCGTTGGTTGCTATGACATCTCCCAACAGATCCTTGATGAGGAATGATTTGTACTCTTGCATGTTAGGAGCAAAAACAGTCTTCCTCACTTTACATAACTATTATTATAGAATTTAAAAAAAAATTGATGGTGGTTTAATTGTTTATAACATTACTATTGGTTAATTCGACCTCAATTTGACAACTAAAAGCGTTAACTAATAACAGCTACCGAAGTATTAAGAGAGAGAGTGATGATTCTGGTGGACAAATAAACTGAGAGATTTACACTGATAGCAGAGATAAATGACAGCAGTTATCACATAAGCTTTGGAAACCCCGGTTATCTTAACAGACTTCAAACCCTCTAACCTCAAGCTCCTCCCTAGCTTTAGTATGCTCCACCCCCTATTCGCGTTGTCAGCTTTATACGGCCAATCTGTTCAATTTGCAAATTTGCCAGCAATCGGCCAGATTAATTTGTAACCTGTATTATACACTTAATGTCTTGAATATATAAATTATTGCCATTTTGCAATTTTATTCGGCTGATATGGTTTTAGACACATGTATAAAAATGTCAATTTAATTTATATTTTAGCTTGAATACAAATGCTTGTAAAACCTGCAGACAGACTATTTTATTATCATCGTTTTGAGGACCAATGTCCATTGTGCCAAACTTAAATAGAAAGTTAATAATTTAAAAATCGACTGGTAATAGTAAAAAAGTTGTAACAATATTTCATCTGATCAAATTAATTACTCTTACTGTAGCTTTGTATCATCTTTATAGTTTCCTTTTAGAAAATATTCGTAAAAAATCTTCTAAGTAGATCGTGACTTTAAGAGCTTTAAATGAGCACAAATTAAAAGCCATGGAACGGACATCCTACGCCAGTATATATATATATATATATATATATATATATATATATATATATATATATATATATATATATATATATATATATATATATATATATATATATATATATATATTGTGTCCCAAACAGGATGGGAATGTATTGTTATCTTCGTTATTATTAGAGATAGAAAAACTGTTGAATTAGAAATGTTTTGTAGAATTTCATGCTCGTTCCAAATATGGCTTGTATTTTGCCCTGTCTCTTTTCCTTTTCGAGTTATTTTGAAAAAAACAAAATTTGTTGATTTATTTTTTCTTTTTCAATATCTAAGTAGGCGTTGATCTGACAGGTCTAGGACTTGCACATTATCAAAACACTTTTTACAGACTAATCTTCTGTGCTATTCTCAACTTTGGATAGTCATTTGTTTTTGAGCTACAGGTATCAACGTTTGTTTTTATTATGGCAGCCATGTTTGATTTTTTGCTCATGTGATAGCCTGTGGAAAGAGGTTTCCAATGATGTACAACGTGCTTGAAAAATCTTGCACTGATTTTGAGAAAAACCGTTTTAAGGATAGTAGGCTATGAAATCCAATTCCAGGAAACAAATGACAAAAAAGGGTGTTCAAAAAGCAGTAGGCCATGGAGTCTAACAATAGACTTCTATTTTTAACATAATTTTCCGTAATGATTCACGATAAAAAATATTGTGATTTAATATACAATACTTAATTAGGTAATAATGCTAGGTAATATTATGTGAAACACTTGAACCCGGCAATAACAAATAGAAACTTAAAGTCCACAAAACAAGACAATTAGAAACGGAACTCAACAAGTAATAAAATATCAACTTAAGAATACACTTAATAGAAAATTGTTCAATATGGCCACCGTTTTGTTCAATGCACTTTATACACCTTTTTGAAACATGCTTGCAAACTCTGGTGAGGGTGTTTTGATTAATATAATTTATAACTTCCGTGATTCTGTTTCGTAATTTATTGATATTTTGTGGTGGGTCGAATTTATATACATCATTCTTCAGAATACCCCAAAAATAAAAATCCACGGGTGTGATAACAGGACTTCGAGCACACCAATGAACCGACCCGTTGTTGCAAATGACACGATTATTAAAATTTTGGTACAAAAATTCTTTGACGATCCTAGCATTATGAGCTGGACAACCTCCTTGTTGGTACCAAATCTCATCTAAATTATCATGAACTCTTCTAATTGTTGGTAAGATTTCATTTCTCAATCGATTAAGATACCTTTTCCCAATTAAATTATTTTCAAAAAAAAAACGGACCAACAATAAAGTTACCTGACTTTTTTTAATTAACTGTTTAATCTACAAATAAAAATAACAGTTTTTTACCTAATAAGCTGCACCAAACATTAATACCAAATCTGTCTTGCAATCGTCTTTCTTCCTTTAGATGGGGATTTTGATTTGCCCAATATGGCGATTATACGCACCACAATTTGTAAACCTGGATTCATCAGTCCATATTATTTTCAAATGAGAATCTTGCTGACATTGTCGTTGATACCATATGCAGAACTGAAGTTGCTTAGGGTAATCCTCAACATTTAAGCCTTGTACGATAGTAGGTTTGTCTGGATGGTAATGACTTTGTCTTAATATACGGTGTACCGTACTTTTTGGAACGTCAATTTGTTCACCATTAAACCGAACAGATTGCGGAGGCTTTTCGTTTGATACATGTAAGACGGCATTATTCCTTTCTTCATTTCTAGGCATTGGTAGTTTCTTTGCGTGGAAGCTACCGTCGTGCAATAGATTGGTCACTATCCTGCGAAATATTTTGGTGTTTGGTTGTCGTCTTTCTGGGTAGTTGTTTTGATATGAATTTGCAGCTGCCTCAGTATTTCGGTTACAACGAATATAACATTCCAACATGTCAAAATATTCTTCATTACTGAACATATTGTTAAATAATATTTAAAATAAACAGGAAACAAACTATTTAGTACAAAATTTGTCAAATACACCTCAAATTGTTCAGATAATTAGGAATGACAGTATTCTTAATTGTCGCGATAGTGTTATATCCATATCAATCTTTCTTTTGTTGTCTTTCAGATGACTTACGTTTAAAAATCAAACCATTTTCAAAGGCGTTTCGAAAATCATTAATCTGCTTTTTATTGAGTTCTGTTAGTAAATTTAGTTGTTTAATAGGAATTTAATTAAATTATCACCATTTTTAGGATAATGTTGTAATGTAAAATATCATTTGTAATAATGGGCCGATTCATTTGTGTGCTCGAAGTCCTGATATAACACCCATGGATTTTTATTTTTGGGGTGCTCTGAAGAATGATGTGTATAAATTCGATCCACCACAAAATATCAATGATTTACGAAACATCACGGAAGCTATAAATCATATTAACCAAGACACCCTCACCAGAGTTTTAGGCATGTTTAAAAAAGGTGTACAAAGTGAATTGAACAAAACGGTGGCCATATAGAACAATTTTCTATTTAGTGTTTTTTTTTAATTTCTATTTTATTGTTTGTTGAGTTCCGATTCTAATTGTGTTGTTTTGTGGAGTTTAAGTTTCTATTTGTTATTGCCGGGTATCGTTATTAAACTGTTTCACATAATATTACCTAGCATTATTACCTAATTAAGTATTGTAAATTAAATCACAATATTTTTTTATCGTGAATCATTACGGAAAATTATGTTACAAGTAGAAGTCTGTTGTTAGACTCCATGGCCTACTGCTTTTTGAAAACTTTTTTTGTCATTTGTTTTCTGGTATTGGATTTCATAGCCTACAATCCTCAAAACGGGTTTTCTCAAAATTGGCAGTGCAATTACAAGATTTCTCAAGCATTTTGTACACCATTAGAAACCTCTTTTTACAGGCTATCAAATGAGCAAAAAATCAAATATGGCTGCCATAATATAAAAAAAATTGATACCTGTAGTTCAAAAACAAATGACAATCCAAAGTTGAGAATATCTCAAAAAGATTACTCTGTAAAAAGTATCCTGATATTGTGAAAATCTTAGACGTGTCAGATCAACGCCTACTTAGATATTAAAGAAAAGAGAAATCGACAAATTTTGTTTTTGTTTTTTGAAAATAACTCGAAAATGAAAAGAGTCAGGGCAAAGTAGAAGTCATATTTGGAACGAGCATGAAATTCTACAAAACATTGCTAATTTAACTGTCTCCCTATCTCTAATAATAACGGAGATAGCAATACATTCCCATCCAGTTTGGGACACACTGCATACAGGGTCATTCATGGTCGATGGTAGGTTAGACGTTTATGGAAAACGAGAACTAGGATAAGTCAGAAAATTTGGATACTGTCATAAATAGGCAATACCTGTCTTTCTAGAATATTTTAATTTTGGCGGTGTTGCCGCTTCTACTCAAAAGTAGTAACAGCTTTCTTATTTTTAATGGGACACCTTGCATATTATTTTATTTTTAGAATTGCAAATTCTTTATGATAATTTTTTCCTTAATAGATTCCTAATTTGTATTAGTTGGTCATGGAACGCCACGTGATTTGACAATTAGTTAATTGTTTACTCTGTTTAACAGACACCGAAGTTTTAAGATTCAATTGAGTTTTTCCACTTAATATTTATTTGAAAACAAGTTAAGATCGAGCGAAATATTTACTCAAATGGAGTTTTGATGGCACTTTTTATTATTTAGTGACAAAATTCTGGCAAAAACATGTAGAAAATTCAATGAAATATATACTAAATTCTTAAAATATTGACTTCTAAGCACTTCAAGATCCAGCGATGTACACAATAAGTTGTCGCTTTATGTATTTCATTGGCATCTAGTTGGTCGATGCAATTGGTCACACGTTGACATAGCTCATCTTCAGTGTTCACCGGTGTCTGGTCTTCTCTCTCCTTCTACTTTAAATTACCCCAAAGGTAGAAATCGAGGGGTGTACGGTCGGGGGACCTTGCAGCCCAATCCCATGGGCTCAAACGCCTAAACCAGTGGTAATCAAATATCTAAAACAGATCACGTGCTACCTCTTGTGTGCAATGTGCGGGTGCTCTATCCAACTGGAACCAAGAAGTACGGAAATCATCTAATGTTAAATTTTCCAAACAATTTGATACTACTGTCCTTAAAAAGTGATTGATTACTATTTAATGGCTCATTGTAAATAAAAAATCTTATTTGGTTGTCTTTTAACAGGCAAAAAACATTAAAACTGAATTTTTCTTGAAAGCCCTTATGATTGACTATACGTGGATTTTGATCGGACCAAAAATGTAGATTCCATCTATTGATAATGCCTTCTCTCGAAAACTTGGCTTCGTCTATCCATATTATTTTTCTCAAAAAGTTATGATCCTCTTGAATGCGTATTAGGATTGCCTTACAATGTTGAATGCGACGTTGGTAATCATATGGTTTCAGGTGTTGAAGTGTTATAAATTTAAAAGCATGTATGTTGTGGTTGGCCTGAATCTTTTGCATCACCTTTAGGCTAAAACGTTCACAATGTTTTCTTCATTTGACGTTACAGGCCTTAGCAAACTTAGAGTTGTCCTATGTTTTGAACCATAATTGATAAAATTATCTTGTATTCTGACAAACTGTCTTTCGTGCATTGGTTGCAAATCAGGATATATTTCCTTGAATTTCCCAGATGTTCTTGCTATAATTTTGTCACGTTGTCCATGAAGAATAATCAGTGTCATCAACACTTCATTTAAGTAATTATTTTGCTCCATCTTAACTTGTTTTCAAATAAATATTAAGTGGAAAATCGCAAAAGAATCTTCAAACTTCGGCGTCTGTCAAACACAGTAAACAATTAAGCAATTGTCAAATCACATGGCGTTTCGTTACCAACTAATACAAATTATGTGAAGAAAATGTGTTTTTAGTGAATTTTCGTAGAAAAAATTCACTAATAGGGAGATCCCGACTTTTGAAAAATTTTTTGCAAATGAGCGCGAACTAGGACCCCCATAACCGATATCCGGGGTCACTTTCAATTTTTATATGTTTATATATATATATATATATATCTATATATATATATTTATATATATATATATATATATATATATATATATATATATATATATATATATATATATATATATATATATATATATGTGTGTGTGTGTATCACACCGATAACTCTAAAAATAATGGGCCGATTTTGATAAAATTTGGCATGTTATTCCTTTTGTAAATGGCTTGGATAAGTTCGTTAGTCAGGAGAATCGGACGAGGTTTTCCGGGAAAATTTTGCGTTTTCATTAGAAAAAAAATTATATCTCCGGAATTAACAAAGTAATGGCGACAAAATTTGGTACACGGGTTTTCATTATTATAGGTAAGCTACCTACCAAAATTTAGCTCTGTAGGTTAAAGGACAAAAAAGTTAGAGGCATTTAAAGAAACGTAAATTTGGGTTTTCCTCAAAACGTCAAAGTCGCGATTTTTAACGTCAAAATTGGTAATATTTAGGCAATGAACCTGAAACTAATATGATCTATGCAGGGAAAATGTCTCAAGAATAATGTTTTACAAAGCCTGAACTCTTAGTTTCAATCGTCATTGTCCTTCATTTTACTAAAATATTCCCAGAAAATTCATTTCAAATGATGCTTTAGCAGTAGTGTTGACTATAGAGTTGATCGTTTAATGGTATATCATTTTGGTCGAATTTTCGTAAAAAATCATTAAAGCTCAATATATTCGTTATTATGCAAGTTACGAAAAAAAGTTGTATACATTAGTTATAGGGTGTCTTGAGCTACATCTTAAAAAATATTTCCACAATTACAGGATGGCCCATAAGTCGTTGGTGATTCAAATTTTCTTTTTTTTTTACGAACACGCCCTATATAATTGCATTTTTGCATTTTCCATCGAAATATAATACATCTTTGTAAGAAAAAAAATTTGGGACGCAGAAAGTGCGTTATGGTAGCGAATTTTCATTAAATGCTTCAAATATGAATCAATTTGCTATTAACCTATACGGTTGACCAGAAAACCAGTTTTTTCGGGAACAATTTAAGTTTACTTTCGGAAATTTTTGTAAATTTCCAAACAATAAAGTTATTTTGATGAAACATGGCACATTGTTTCTAATGTATAGATTATACTGGTAACCAAATATGATGCCTGCTTTCTTAAAAAACATATTTGCTTTTAAAAACATTTTTATGAAAATTCACTACCATAACACACTTGCTGCGTCCAGAGTTTTTTTTAGTAATTATTGCGATTATTTCGAAAACTTGACGAGTTAGGTATACCACTATCGTACATCAATTTAGAGTAAATTGAGTTGTCTTTCATAATTTGTCCTTCATAATTTTAAATAATATACAGATCCCCTGATTATAAACCTTTACATTATTTATTTGGGCGCCATTCAGAGATTAAGTACACGCATAAATTTCAAATAACAGAAAAGAATGATTGGAGCGTATTCAGCGAACTGCCGAACAAAAAAGGAAAATTAGCGTGAAATAAGAATTATCACTTCATCTGCTGGCAGACCTATACAAGCTTGTATTTAGAAAGGAGGAGGACATCTTCAACAGATGATGGATTAAAGATTTCTTAAATAAGTTAAAATTTGTTTGCTTTTATAATTTAAATTGTCATCTGTCATATGTCAGATGACGTTATATGTTCCAATATGGCCGCTGTCATTGACCTGTCAGCTGTCAACTGTCAACTGTCAGCTGTCAGCTGTTAGTTGTCAGATGACGTCAGATGTTAGCCAACTGTTTGTTTATTATGAGCTTACCCACGTGTTAAATGTTAGGTTATGTCGGGCTGCCGGCTACCCCGCTAGCCGAATGTTTGTTTGTTATGAGCTTACCCACGTGTTGAATGTTAGGTTATGTTTGTTATTGTTTGTTGAGGTTAAGTCTTCCCCATATGTGTGGTATGTTTTGATGGTGTGTTTCTTTGTTTGTTGTATGGTTGCTATGTTACTTGGTTTTAAATAATTATTAACTTGCAATAATACATTTAGAGATGAAAATTAGGCAATTATTTACTGCATTTAATGGATCACCCCGTTTTTCGGAAGTATTAAGCTGTGCTCATATAACAGCGTACTTTAAAAGAAGTCTATTGGGATTATCAGTTGTCCCGCTCCTATCGACGGACAAACAAATTCACCTCAGGTATATCGCAGAACTTTCAGTAGCTCTATATCGTAGACGTTTCATCAGCTCCGGATGATTCCATTAACCACAAATGAAGCCCCAATTACATAATAGTAGCAGTCTCACTAGCTCTGAATGAACAAATCGTCCGCAAATGAAAGGCTAGCTGCAATACAACACCGACAGCAAACAATGTTAAGTAAAATTTGCTTAATTTGATTCAATTTCTTTATTTTTCAATTTTTAACGTAAGTAATTGCATTCAGCTCTTAAAAGTTATCATTGTCTTTTCAATTTATACATTCATTTATATTGTTTAACTTTAATTAATTGATTTTATAATAAACTTTATAGGTAAACCGATACTCTGTCTCTTTTTATTGTTTAGTGCCAACACACAATTAGAACAGCTAAAATCCACACGCTGATTAAATATTTATATTCATTTATTTATATTGATATATTTATATTTTCCACATTCCGGACTGCTGGAGAGATTCGGCTGGCATGCTCTGAGTAAGACACGTAAATATTTTTTGTATCCTTTTTACACAAACTGTTGACCGCTCGTTTGGACAGTCCTTTTTTCGGAAATGCTCATGCAGACCCCATTCAGGTCACCGTAGTGCCGTGGGATATCGAGGTATTGTGAGACTGTACTCATTAAAACCCCCTTCCTAGGGGTACCTAGGAATACCTCCGTCGGAAAGATTTCATATAATGGCGTTTGGGTTTGAATGTTTCCATTCTGTTTCTTTCCGCGGGGGCGTTAGCGGGTAAGTATAAGCTTTGGACGCTTATGCCTATGTGGAATTTGCTCATCGTAGTCGATGGCACTACGGAGAAGAGCATTTGGGTGAAAAGCGGCTTTTGCGAACTGAGTTGTGGATAGTTGAGTTATAAACTCAAGTATCGAAGGCATTTCTAGATCAGAGTGAATCTGACTGTTTCTGACAGACCATTCTCAGAATTTTATTCTAGATGATTTGAAGGGTCTTGATGTGTGTTGCAGCCGCGGTGGCTCATGCAGGTGATGTATAGGTCAAGGCTGGCCGGATGATGAATTTGTACATGAGAACTTATTGTTCATGGACAATTTGGAATTTCTATTTAGAAGTGGGAACAGCTTCGAGATGAACATCGAGGCTTTTCGTCGGGCGTGATCGACATGGGGCGCCATGTTTGTCGAGGAAAGCCCCGAGGTATTGGGCGGAATCTTGCCAGGGAATTAGACGGTTATCTAATGATACGTGTTTGTGGGGTGTGTGTCTCCTCTTGGTAAATCGGATTGCTCAACATTTATCGGGGTTTATGGTTAGAAGGCATTTCCTATACCAGCCTTGCAGCTCGACTACGGCGGTCTAAAATCATTCGGTTATCATCCTTGGCTGAGTGGATCTGCTGAGGATGGTACTGTCGTCTGCGTACAGTGCGCATGTCACGTTTAGGGGTGCTGTCGGAATGTCTGCGACAAATATATTGTACAGCAGAGTGGAGATAGCAAAACCCTGCGTGAGACCAGCCGTGGTATGACCTGATTAGCAGAATCAGAGGGAGAGGATAATTAAATGATAGAAGGTTGTTTAGGAGGCCCCCATGCCAAACCCTGTCGAATGCTTGAGCAATGTCAAGAAATATTGCACCAGTTGACTTGTTTTTATTAAATCCTTCGGTGATGTTTTCCACCACAGAAAGGACTTGGTCTGTGGTGGAGTGCTGGTGTCTGAATCCGAATTGATCATTCGGGAGGATATGATTTTCTGAGGTGAATGAAACTGGCCTTTTTTAATCAGTTTTCGGCGATTTTGCCGATGACTGGTAGCAGGCTAATGGGCATGTAGTTATGAGGGAACAGCGGATCTTTGCTGGGCTTCGGGATGTTGATAATATCGACAAGTTTCCACAAGGAAGGAAAGTGTTGAAATCGCAGCATGGCATTCATAACCGTAACTAGGAATACCACAGCTTTGCGGGGGAGGTTTTTCAGAGCTACGTTGGAGATTCCATCGTATCCCAGAGCTTTCCTATTTTTTTAGGATTTGATTATTTGGGAAACTTCTTCGAAAGTTGTGGGCTCGATAGTTGTGTCTGAGGTGGCGCGAAGCGCACTCCTGACATAGCGGTGCGTTCTTCTACGTGCGACAGATCAACGTTGTGATAATTCCGGATAAATTGCAACTGCAGATGATCTGCGAATGCACTTGTTTTCTCCGCATCCGTGTATACGACTCCGTTACGGCCATGAAGTGGGGATATCGGAAGTTTTTGGGAGCGAAGGGCTTTAGCCATTTGCTAGATGGAATTGTCTTAGGTAGACAGGGCGGTCCTACCAACGATTGTTGCGGAGTTCTTGTAGCGCGGATTGTACTTGTTTGATGAGTCTGTTTGCGTCTCGTTTGTTGGTGGGGTTTCCGGTACGTTGAGCTAGTCTACGCACGCGGTTCTTTTCGAGTATCATTTCTCTGATACTGGACGGAAATGGTGGCAGATTGCTCGGGCCGGGGTAAGAACATTGAATTTTGAACTGTAGATTTTCCACTGAACCCTCGAGTTCGGGGATGCTGCTGACAACCGGAATATTGCCAAGGGTGTTTTAAGGTGATCTGTGAAAACTGGCCACAGTACCTTTTTCCTTGGGAGGGCGGGTTCGTCACTGACATCGCCGAGCTGCAGTATGACTGGGTTTTGGTCCAGCGAGAGGTCGTTTAGGGTTGTTATATCATGGAGAAGGGTGGTGTTCGACATGATTACTATGTCGAGCACGTCGGGCCGACCTGCACTGCCGAAGTGTGTAGCTATTTGGGGGGCGTAAACCGTGCAGTTTGTGGATAGTCCTTTATTGTTGTCTTCCATATATTTAAGGATTCCTCGTGTTTGCTCATGTTACGATCCTGGATTTCACATACCGTTGCATCGTACGCGGTCTATGGAGTCTTCACCTATTTACTTAATGATCACTAATTATATGTCCGTTTGCGAGAGCGTCGATATTTTTTTTGCAAGTGACCGTCAAATAAAAAATAATATATTGCCTTCTATTTTCGAGTAATTAGTTTAGGGTAAGTTTAGATTATCCTAGATTTCTTGTATTTTTTTTACTCATTGTTCGTTGTTTTGTGTTACTTATCCACATCCATTAGAATGGTGTATAACCGTAAGGTGTGTACTTAAATAAATAAATAAATAGATATTTATATTTATACATTTTGAAGTTCATTAAGTGGGTTCTAAAATTCGTTGCAACATAATCAGAAAACAAAATAAACTCTTAATTGATACCATTTAGTACAACATTTGTTTGGCTCATTGAGCAATAATATTACTGCTGATGTCTAGGTGCTTTGAAAAAAGCACCAAAAAAATATCACTATCATTAACAGACAAATGAAGTAATCTATTGTTTCTCATTTGCACAATGAAACACATTAATGATGGCTCCCTACATACTATCAAAGATGAGTTACAAGCTGAAATATAATGGAACATTTTATTCTTATGACAAGACTGCGGCCTATTCACTTCTCCTCTGCTATAAGTACTAAAAATCTCAAAGTGAAACCAACATTTTTCAGACTGGTATCAATCCCATATAAGAGAGTTTTAAAAAATGCATAGAGCTTGGGGAATTATGTAGAAAAATATAAAATTAATTGACGAAATAGAGTTTTATTTCTCTAGACGAGGCTACAAACTGTTCACCTGGTAGATTAATAAAGCTCCCTTTACTAGTTAATTACTGTAAATAGAAAATTATCTTTAAAGTAAGATCAAATTTAGCTGGTTAATTCCATGGGTAAATACACTTAGTTGTTAATTTCACATGACAAATTTTCTTCATTAAAATTTATTGAAACAAAGGTTTGTAATAATCATAGCAAAAAGGATTTAAAAAACACAAAATAGGTTAAAAATTTTATAGTGTGTTGCAAAAAATCAATAAAAAGCAACAATAACTTACTAAATACATTTACTATTTCTGCTTAACACTTCACATAACGCTACAGCTGAAAAACGTTAAATGGTTATCATCTCTTGTGCAATTTTATGTCAAACCACTCAAATTCCGTAACATTAAAGCACGATCAAATACACTTCGAACTCAGCCACAAAATACAAGTGTATATTCGTGAGCGGTATCACATTGTCCATCCTTGTCTAACACAGAGGAAACTTTCAGAAACGCCATGGCGGGTCTTCGTCGGGTCAACTTTTCCCCCTGATGACGCTAACTTCGTTAGAGAAACGATTATCAGGCCTAAAAAACTGTATTGTGATGAATTCGGTTCTCCAAAATCTACTTATGTATATCTATCCATAGCCATGATTGTAATTTTGCTACAAATCACAACCTATCAAATATTAGGCTGCATCTAACAGGCGTTGAATCTAATCATAAACCCAAGAAAATGAAGCAATAAATACATAATAAAAATTTATTTAAACAGGCTGAACAAAAAATAATAGTAATGCTCATCCAACAGAAGTAATATCGTAACAAATTATGTTTAGCGACATAATTCAGCCAATAGTTTTAAAACAGTCCCCGATTCAGGGCGATCACTCGGATTTCTTCTCCAACAACTTAAGTAGATCTTTGTGTAATCGTCTTCAGTTTCTTCTTTTTTACAAATTTGATCAGGGCGCAAGTTATACTTTACAACCTGAAACCATAACATTATTTAGCACTATATAGAAATAGTCAAAAGTGAAGGTACCTACTGTGAAAATGTGTAGATACCGATATATATATATATATATATATATATATATATATATATATATATATATATATATATATATATATATATATATATTTGTGTGTGTGTGTGTGTGTAAGTGTGTGTTACCGGGAAAGTTCGAAATTAGTAATACCAAATACCTTGGTTGAAGACCGAACATTTATTAATTATTAAATTTATTATACATTCGAACTTCCACCGGTATATGTCGACAAACACATATGAGCTCCGGCGAATGTCGGAAACGACAGGTCGTAACTCGCTTCTGGACGGTTCTAGCATCTAGTTTCTTGGCTGTAACTTTGGCTTCGTCAGTCTTACGCAAGATTTCATAGCTTCTGTGCAAGCTTTCCAATTTAATTTTTTAACCAGATATTATAATTTGTGTTTAATGGCTACTGCAGTGAATCGTGATAAGTTTTTTGAAAGGTTACATGCCTTAATTAGAAGTAAACAAGACAACTGTTTTAATTTTTTGATGAAAGTAAGTGCAGTTCACCTATGAGCTAAAGACGTTTAAAACATTTTGACATTTTAAATCTTAATGATAAAGAAAAGTTGCCATTAAAACCAGAAGAAACGAATATCCAGTATTATGAGTTGTTTAATATACTTTCCGAAACTCACATAAGAATAGGCCATGGAAGAAGAACACGAATGCTTAAAGAATTGCAAGTTAGATACAAAAATATTACTTATGAAGATAATGTTTATATAAATTTTCGTAAACAATGTAAAATAAAACATAGTGCGCCCAAGAAACGTATTGTTGTTGTGAAACCAATAGTCAGTTCAGAATTGAACTCTAACCGCCAAGTCGACTTAATAGACTTACAATCACACAGAAATGGTGATTACAAGTTTGTAATGCTATATATCAAGATCATCTAACCAAGTTTGTCCAGTTACGACCATTAAAAAGCAAGACAGCGAAATAAGTACCTTATTCTTTTTTTTACATTTGGTGCTCCCGCTATATTGCATTCGGATAATGGTAAAGGGTTCAGTAGTCGAGTCATATCTGAACTATACGCTATGTGGAGAGATTTTAAAATAGTGCACGGAAAGCTTCGTCACAGTCAAACACAATGCTCAGTCGAAAGATGCAATCAGGACCTACAGAATATGTTAACTGCATGGATGCAAGATGATTCAAGTAAATGGTCAGAAGGTTTGCGTTGGTCCAATTCGCCAAAAACACAACATATGACGAAGGAATACGCCAGAGTCCATATGAAGCCCTGTTTGGCGTTGAACCAAAAAAGGGCACAGCATCCTCATTTCTCCCTCACGGACTAAATGCAAACATTGAAACCGAAGAACAGCTAAAAGCCTGTGTTAATACTTTTAAAGAAAATGTGGGTAGTGACCATATTTCAGATGAAATCGACGTGGATAACCAAAATACCATTGGAGCTGATGCGCAACCTAGCACGTCTTCATCTCAAGTACTGACTGATCCGTAACCTAGGACGTCTTCATCTCATGTACTGACTGATTCGCAACCTAGCACGTCTTCATCTCAAGCACTAATTGATCGGAAACCTAGGAAATCTTCATCTCAAGCACTGACTGAACAATACGACCTAATTTCTTCAAAGAGAGTAGCCGCAGAAGAGAATCTTCTACTTCAAGCGAGAAAAATATTGCGAACCTCAAAAAGAAAGTTTCGTCCGGCCCAAATTGGTGATACCGTAATAATTCAAGTCCGTGATGTCGACCGTGATCGTACAGGCCCCCGAAATGTATTAGCGGATGGAATAGAAGATTCAGAGTTTTATAAATTACCAAACAAAACAAACTTAAAGCAGCTTTTTACTCGTAATCAGTTCGTAATTTGTAAATAAAAGTTACTTTCCATGAATAAGGTTTTAACTCAAGAATTGTCGCTAAAAGGAGCAGCTTCTACTAATGCACAAAGTGTAGGGCAAGGCTATATACGTTGTAACAGCAAAACGAAGTGCTCTACGACTAAATGCAGCTGTGAAAACAAGGGACTTTTTGTGCAATTCGAAGTGCCATGGTAGTTTATGTTGTTGAAATAACTACTAAGTGAAGATTGGAACATATGATGAGCACTGATAAGCACACTTGGAGAACCCAAATCACCACGACACATTTAAAAAAACCTGACGATCGTTTCACTAACCAAGTTAGTGTCATCAGAGGATGATTCTGATATTCATCATCTGATGACGCTAACTTGTTTATGACGATCGTTTCACTAACCAAGTTAGCGTCATCAGAGGATGATTCTGATATTCATCATCTGATGACGCTAACTTGGTTAGTGAAACGATAGTCAGATTTTTTCTAATGTGCTGTGGTGATTTGGGTTCTCCAAGTGTGCTTATTATTGTTGAAATAAATAAGATTGTCAACATATTTCCGTAATTTTTTATATTTCAGTTTAAAAACTAAAATGTATGTGAACGTTAATTATATTGATATTATTTCAGTTGTTTCGTGATTTGCAATGTCCTACTGTTTGTTTTAAGTTCAACAATTTCTTTATGTTTATTGCAAATTATTGCAAAACTTTTCCAATGCCGTTTCAATAAAGAAATATAGCCTATAGAGTTTTATTTTTGAAGGTACCGGGTTCGATTCCCACAGTTTTCCTTTCACTTTTTCAATACATACTGTACAATTAACATCAATCGAGGTTGTGGGATTGTATTTGAGTAGGTTGAATGTCTGTGCGTTTCGCCCTTCGAAGGGGGAGTAAAGCCGGCTTTCCTCTGTCCATGAGATGTTGGGCACGTTAAAGATCCCTAGACTCCTTACAGAAGGACAGGGGTTCGGCAAAATTTCTAGGATAATGAGGTGAAACTGCTGCCTGGCGTCGGTGATTGGCCGTAGTCGTGGACATAGACCGAAAGTTAAAAAAACTCTTAAATACATTTTTCATGCGTTATTGCAATACACAAGGTGTTTTTACAAGGTATTTACACCATCCTACCCCATATCCCTTCGACGAAAATAAGCCGACTTGAGTCAACTTATCTTAGTGAAAGTTGCTTAGTTTGGCTGTTAGACGGCCCTGAAGTTATTATTGTGAATTCGTTTTTTATTATAAATTTAACATGGCTTATGTGATATCGGTATGTACGCATTGTTTCAAGGGGAGAAAAAGTCCATTTAAAATTATGATCCGTATCAAGCAATGGGCGTAGAACTTCGATTTTTTAGAAATTGGACACATGACATTTCTGCGCCAATGGAAGAAAATTGTTTCTAGTACCAAATGTAGATAAAGTAAATCGTTTACTACAGAAAAAGCATGAGTGATAAAACACGATTACTCTCATGATTTTTTCTAAATTTTCATTTATTTATATTCCTTAAACATGAATAGAAATAAATAAAGATGTCATAATATATGTTTAAAGTGTTCACCATTCACACGCATGCAAAGACTAGTTCCTTAAACGAAAATAAGCCGATGTTAATCAAGTTACCTTAGTACAATGTGCTGCTTAGTTTGGCAGCTAGACGGCACTGAATTTACAATATTGATGTTCTTTTTTTTTATTATTTGACTTTCAATTAAGCATGGTTTAAGTGAATCTGAACTAACTATTAGGGAAAAAATCCGTACTTAAATTTTGATGACTATCCGTGGAACTTAGATTTTTTAGAAATTGGACCCATCAAGTCTCTACGCCACTGGCAGAAAATTGTTTCTAGTATCAAATGTAGGTAAAGTGACTCATTTGCTATAAAAAGGTACAATTGATAAATTGGGATGGTTTTTTAGTGAATTTTCTTTTAAAAAAACCACTAATGAGATCCCGACTTTTGAATTTTGAATTTTTTTTCAAATGAGCGCAAATTAGGAGCCCTGAACCCATATCCAAAATCAGTTTCAATTTTTATATGTGTCTGTGTGTGTGTATCACACTGATAACTCAAAATAATGCGCCAATTTTGACTAAATTTGGTGAGGACCTTCCTTTTGCAAGTGGCTTCGTTAGCTAGGAAAATCGGCCCAGGTTTTCCCTGAAAATTTTGTGTTTTCTTTCGGAAAATATTTATATTTCCGGAGATTACAAAGTAAAGGCAACCAAATTTGGTACGCGTGTTTGTGTTATAAATAGTGGCCCAGGTACCAAAACTTAGGTCTGTAACGTGAAAGACAATTATAGGCATTTAAAGAAAATAAATTTGGGGTTTTCCTCATAAACGTCAAAGTCGCGATTTGAAACGTCAATATTCGCAACATTTAGGCAAAGAACCTGAAACAAATACGGATTATGCAAAAAAAAATCGCAAGAACAGTGTTCTGCAAACCCTTAAGTTTCAGCTTCAACCGCCACTGTCCTTCATTTTACTAAAATGTTTACAGAAAATTCATTTCAAATAGACCCTTTCTCTATGCTTTGGCTGTAAGTTAAGTTAAGTTGATGCTTTGGCTGTAGGTTTAGTTAAGTTTATGGTTTAACGGTCTACAATTTTTAGCTAATTTTTGTAGTAAAAATTCGTCAGTAAGGAGACCGCGACTTTTCAATTTTAAAAAGATTTCTTCAAATGAGGACAAACTAGGCCTTCTAGAATCCATATCCGGGTTTACTTTACGTTTTTAGTGAATTTTTATTAAAAAAATTCACTAATAGAGAGGTATCGATGGTGAGACTTTGCAAAAATTCTTTCAAATGAGCGCGAATTAGGACCCCTAGAACCCATATCCGGGGTCAGTTTGAATTTTTATATGCTTATATATATATATATATATATATATATATATATATATATATATATATATATATATATATATATATATATATATATATATATATATATATATATATGTATATATGTATCCGTCTGATAACTCAAAAAATAATTAACCGATTTAGATGAAACTCGGCAAGTGCCTTTCTTTTATTAATGGCTTGGATGAGTTCGTTGGTCAGGAAAATCTAACGGGGTTTTCCGGGAAAATTTTGAGTTTTCTTTCAAAAAAAATTTTTTTTTCCGAAAATTTCGATAAAATTTGGTCTACATATTGCTTTGGGAAATACCTAACTATGTGCCAAAATTCAGCTTTCTAGGGTTACAGAAAATTGAGCTATTCAAATTTGAAACATGTTTAAATCAAAAGTATGTGGTTGCTGTTGGTTAGTCAATGCTTTTCTTATTGACTCATGAGATTCATTCATCAACCTTCCATTGACTTCTGCTTCTGCCGCTGTTACAGTCCTTTTATTTAGATCTAGAGTTGTAAAGTTTTCTGTATCATTTGGGATATAATTTGTTTGCTTTTGTTACTGACCAACAAAAGATATGATAAAATTGGACAAAGAAAGGGAATATGATATATTAACAAGGCTATTTTTGGCTCAACAGCATTTATTAGTTTTCGTAATTGTTTTTTTATCGGGTTTTGTTACTTTGACTAGACATATTTTTATTATGATTGGTACTACTAAAAGTAATTAAAGTTTGTCTCATTCAATATTAAATTTATTTTAGTGTTAAAATAGAAGACGATGTGATATGGTCCAAAATCTGATTGATATTTTGTTGGTATGTACTGTAAAAAAGCAAATTGCAGTTCAAAAAATCTAGACGCAGCAAGTGCGTTGTGGTAGCCAATTTTCATAAAAACATCTGAAATCTCAAAAAATAACAAATAATAATAATAATTTTTATTGACAAAAGACTGAGACTGGACATTGTGGCTGGAAACTGAAACAAAAAGTAGAATAACCCCAAAAACTACAACAATAATAACAGAGTTATGCGCTATCTTTTTTGATACGTATTTCGACAACGAAGTTGTCTTCATCAGTAGTTGTAATTAACCGATTTCGATGAAACTTGGCAACTGCCTGTCTTTTATTAATGGCTTGGATGAGTTCGTTATCCAGAAAAATCAGACGGGGTTTTCCGGAAAAATTTTGAGTTTTCTTTCGAAAAATTTTTTTTTCTCCGAAAGTAACAAAGCTGTTTCAATGAAATTTACTATATATGTTGCCTCAACCTTACTACGTACCAAAATTCAACTTTCTAAGTTTAGAGAAAATTGAGTTACTCAAATTTTAAATTTTCTTTCGAAAAAAATTTTTTTCTCCGAAAATTACAAAGTTATTTTAATGAAATTTTGTGGATATCTTGCCTTAGGAAAAACCTTACTACGTATTAAAATTAAACTCTCTAAGTTTATAGAAAATTGAGTTATTTAAATTTGAAGAATTTAATAAAAATTCAGTACCATAACGCACTTGCTGCGTCCCGAGTTTTTTATCTGTTTGCATGTATACAAGATGACGCATTTCTACGCTAAAGCTCAATATAATTATTATTTTACAAGATACGAGAAAAAATTGTATACGTTAATTATAGGGTGTCTTAAGCTGCATCTTATAAAATATTTTGACAATCACAGGCTGGTCCATGAGTCGTTGGTGAACCCTACAATTGTTTTTTTTTTCGAACACCGGCGCTTATATTATTGCATTTTTACATTGTTTTGAAATATGATGCGTGTTTGTAAGAAAAAAAATCGAGACGCAGTAAGTGCGTTTTGATAGCGAATTTTCATAAAATCAATCAAATTTCAATAACTCAATTTGCTATTAACCTAAAGTTTGTTGGCTAGAAAACCAGTTTTGTCGGAAATATTTTAAGTCTATTTTCAGGAAATTTTGGCACATTTTCAAACAATACGTTATTTTGATAAAATATGGTACATTGTTTCTACTATATATAGTATATAGGCATCAATCTGGTTACCGGTATAGTCTATAGACTACACCGGTAACAATATTGATGCCTTACCGGTATAGTCTATAGACAATACCGGTAATTAGATTGATGCCTGCTTTCATTAGAGACATATTTCCTATTAAAAACATTTTTATGAAAATTCACTTCCATAACGCACTTGCTGCGTATAGACTTTTGATAAATGATGTGACGGTTAATTTCCAGTGTACCTGATGTGTATGTTTAACTACGTGGAGACAGTGTAATAATCTTTTTTATGCGAAATACTAGCATCTTGGTGATACCTACTTCATAAAGTGTTTATTTTTCATCTATCCCAACTGACCAAGGAACGACTTGCTTTACTCAAACAATTTGTTTCGTTGCTTTCCACAGTTACTGGACTACTATCAAATTTATGGCACGTAAGTTTTTATTAACGTTTAAAAGTTTCTTAGCTATTTTATTGATTAAAGTCTTTAATTAATTTATTAACTTAGAAAACTTCAGCCTTCTTGATTTATTATGGCCGTGCAATACACCAGTGCAGAATATACTAAATGGGTTTTTGGATATTGTGAAGGGAATGGTAGACAGTGTGTTAGGGTGTACTCTGAAAGGTTTCCAAATCGTCGTCAATAAAACCATCCAACGTTTGCGGCTGTTGAGAGGCGTCTTGGATAAACTGGTCGTTTTGCTCCTGACACCACTGATTATGGAAGGCAGCGTTCTGTAAGTGTTCCTGAAGTTAAAGAAGAAATATTAGAACGTTTTGGAGTTGATCCGCAACTAAGCATCAAACTAGTAGACAGGGAAACGGGGGTATCTAAAGATGCCGTTGCTAAAGTACTTAATAAACAGTTGTTATATCCATATCATAAGAGGGCAGTTCAATATTTGTGACCCCCGTTCGTTAATAGGGGGAGAAAAGTAAACTTAATCTTTGGCAACAATATTTTGTTTGATGAAGCGGGTTTCACAAGAAGGGGAGTAATTGACTTTTATAACGAACCCGTTTAAGCAGATGAAAATCCCCATGCCATCAAGAGCAAACCTTTAAAACATGAATTTGCAATTAATGTATGGGCTGGAATAATTGGCACTTTCATTGTTGATCCTGTGATTCTTCCGAAAACATTAAAGGGACAAACTCATTTGCAACATTTACAAGATGCGTTGCTAGATTTGTTAGGGAATTTACCTCTAAACTCCGGAGAGGTATGTGGTTTATATACGCTGGAGCTCCATCTCATTTTCCTTAAAAATTCGAAACCACTTAAATCATCACTACACAAACAAATGGATAGGTAGTGGTAATAACTCTCCAGTGAATTGGGTGGCCATATTTTCCTGATTTGAATTCGTTGGATTATTCTTAGCTGGAACAGCTAAACATAACAAGTAGTCTTAGAAGTAAAAAAACGAGTATGTAAATGGTGAACACTTTGAACACTTATTATGAGATATTTATTTATTTCTCTTCATGCTTAAGATTTCTTTTTGTGTAAAGTACTTTCTAATTTTTAAATACGGTTCTAATTGGTGCGAAAATGCATCGAGTCTTACATACTTTGATCCTATATTGGGGTAGAAATGGGCCAGGGCTGACAATTTTCTAAATTGTCAGTTAGCTGTATCCAGTCTCTATTTTTTTAACACTTTGTGTTATTTGGAGCTGGCGTGACAGCATACTACTTGGTTCCGCAACTAGGTGGCGGCACGTCCACCACTTACTGAGTATTTTAAGACTGGCTATACGATAGCCGTATTATTTTAGTGCATTTTTGCTGCAATTAGTATGCCGTACTGAAGAGCTCTAATGAGAGCGAAACCGGTCTACGGTTCTAATTGTTGCGAAAATGCATCGAGTCTTACATACTTTGTCCCTATATTGGGGTAGAAATGGGCCAGGGCTGACAATTTTTTAAATTGTTAGTTAGCTGTATCCAGTCTCTATTTTTTTAACACTGTGTTATTTGGAGCTGCCGTGACAGCATACTACTTGGTTCCGCAACTAGGTGGCGGCACGTCCACCACTTACTGAGTACTTTCTAATTATTAAATATATATTTAGAAAAAATCATAATAGTAATCGTGTTTTATCAATAGTACTTTTTTTGTGGTAAATCAGTTACTTTATCTACATTTAATACTAGAAACAATTTTCTTCTATTGGGGTAGGAATTTGATGAATTCAAATTCTAAAAAATCTAAGTTCTATGTCCGTGTGATGATACTGATCCTAATTTTTATACGGATTTTTTCATCGTCTGAAACAATGTCTACATACCAAATTTTAAGGAAATCGCATGGGCCATGAAAACAAACACAGAAGAATAGTGTCTGAAATCCATTGCCTATTACTATTTCACCTATTTTACACAAAGAAAAACAAAACTTTCCCAAATCATACATTACTGCAACCATAAAAAAGCTCTTATTACTTTTCTAGCGGCCATAGTTTGCCCATGTCGTCATGTTCTAAAAGGTATTTTTTTCCTAGGAAAATTCGCTAATAAACTACAAACACCAAACATAGAGCGACAGGCCAGAGTAACTGCCAACATCGTAAATGCATCCAAAAAATCGGGACGCAGCAAGTGCGTTATAGTACCGAATTTTCATAGGTTTTGTAATACATTACGCAACTAATTTTATCTCCTAAGCATATCATTGGACCTGTTTAAACTTATTTATACATATTAAATGTAAGTAGTCAGTTTTTATAAACAATTCACTTCAAAGCATTTACATTTTTTCAATTCAATGTAAAGTAACTCAAATCGTGAGTCATTTCATAGGTTAGAAACACTGACAGCGACTAAATATCTTGATAATACTTATGTTTTTATTCTGTTCAATTTAGTACCACACAGTCATGTTCTAACAACAACAAATATCATTGGCGGGATTTTCCAAATTCTGTAAAAAAAAATTTTGGGAAAACCTTGAATTACAATTATTCAAGAAAACTGAATTTGGGCACACTGAATTTGTAGTTTAATTTAATATACGAGTTCAATTTCATAACAATAAATCGAAGACTTATATATTATATAGCAATGTTTCATTCGAAAACTTGACTATAAGGACTGGCCAAGTAACTTAGCATCCGGAAAGAACCTTTAAGTGTCATGAAAGACACCGGAAGTCTCTAGGTGGCGTAGACGCTTCGCAAACCATTTTTTTTTGTCTTTAACGTCGGTATATTTCCGCGACTATGGCCAATCAGCGACGCCAGGCAGCAGTTTTGACCTCACTTTACTGGAAATTCTGCCCAACCTCTCCCTTTCTGTAAGGAGGGTAGGGATTTATAGCGTGCCCAACATCGTATGGACACGGAGCCGACGGCTTTACGCCCCCTTCGAAGGTCGGACCGTCCAGATATTCAACTTGCGCAAATACATTGCCACAACCCGGGTTGATGTAAATTGTACAGTATGTACTAAACAAGAGAATGGGAAATCCTTAGAATCGAACCCGGCACCCCTCGGTTCAGATGTTCACATCCTTACCACTGAACCACCGAGGCTCTTCAAACCATGTTGTGTACACACACACACACATACGCACACTCACACACTCACACACACACCCACCCACCTACACACACACACACACACACACACAATATATATATATATATATATATATATATATATATATATATATATATATATATATATATATATATATATATATATATATATATATGTATGTTTTTATTAACCCCAGAAATGGGTTTCAAAAAACTTCAAAAATTCGAAAGTCGTTACCTCTCTTAAGCGAAATTTTGTTCGTGAAATATCGATAACGTATATACAAATATTATATAAATACATAAATAATTTATTAACATAAACTATACCTTGTAGATGATTAAGTCGTTACTTTGAAGGTCATCATAAGGCGTTTCTCTGGTCCTCATCTGCCACAATAATATTCCTAGAGAATATATATCACTCTTCTTAGATGGCATTCTTCCCAACAGTATGTCTGGATCTGTGTAAGCAACAGTTCCCTATAATCCATTAAGAAATAAAAAGATAATAATTTATGAACCTGCAATTTACGATTACATCTTTTTTCACAAACTGATGTAACCACATATAATGATTTTCACGAAAAGCATAAACTTATTGCAGTAGTAGAAATATTTCACTACAAATACCTAGAATGGGTTCTGAATGTTGTAACTTTATTTAAAACAGTTTACAAATGCAGGAGGGTCCATTAAAAAATTCTTAATCTACTGTAGAAGCAAATAAGCTTTGAAATATTTTTTTATTATTCAACGTAATCTTCTTTTAATTAAATACGTTTACTAAGTAAACACTATACCTTCCAAACAAATTTAAGCGGCTCTTAATTTAAGATCTCCACAGCTTTTATCCTCTCTTTCAAATGTAAGATCTTTCGAACTTTTTCTCAGTTGAGAAGAGAGATCGTAGCCTTACAGGACCAGATCTGGCATTCAAGTAACTGGAACCAAAAATACGAATTTCTTCTGTTAAAACATGTGTTTAGTGTGACATTTTCAAAACCAAAGCACATTTGGATAGTTTTCTTCGACTATTTGTCTCATTTTTTTCTTGTAGAGTGTCCAGAAGCGTTAAATAATAATGTGTAGTTATTGTGCTAGCCTTATTCTAAAAGTCAATCATAACTATTTTATAGCAAGTTCTTGCTTCAGTAGGCAATATCTAGCCGATTTCTAAACACTATACTTCTTAGACGTTGGAGAATTGAAGTAAATCCAGACCATTGATTGCTGCTTTGTTTGTGCGACACAAAAATGTACCTAGGTACCTTAGTTTCATCAATAGTGAGAATGCGGTCCAGAAAATTAGTTTATTGTATAAACATTGTGTTGAGCGTGATGCTTCTACCCTTGGCTACTTCTGATCAGTATTTAGACATTTATCCATTTTGTAGAATTTTTTGTCATTGCCAATTTGACATGAACTATGATAAACGCGTTCATGTGATATATATACAGTGCCTCATATTTTCGTCTTAGCTCAAGTCGACGGTCCTATAATATCACGTCATGAACTACATTGATATTTTGGGGGGCGGACATGAAAATTGGCCTCCTTGGCCACCGTTCATCTTAATGGAAAATATATTTACCTGCAACTGTAAAGAAAAATCCAACTTTCATAAGTAGGCATGTAAAGTCTTAACGTTCACCTAGTAAACACGTAAAGGGTATAACTACTGAAGAATTCACCTACATCACAAACAAGCTAAGTGAAAGTGCCAACCATTAAAAAACACGAAGAATTTTTCATACCGTCTAATTTTATTCAAAAATTACTCAATAAATATTAATACTGATGGTAGTATGTTGAGCACCAGCCATGTTAGTTCCCGATAGTAAACTCTTTGAAATTTCTACTCAACCTGTAGTAGGCTTTCCAACCTACCTACATCACAAACAAGCTAAGTGAAAGTGCCAACCATTAAAAAACACGAAGAATTTTTCATACCGTCTAATTTTATTCAAAAATTACTCAATAAATATTAATACTGATGGTAGTATGTTGAGCACCAGCCATGTTAGTTCCCGATAGTAAACTCTTTGAAATTTCTACTCAACCTGTAGTAGGCTTTCCAACCTTATTTATTGATTATGTTTTGTTTGTTAAAACATGTTGGAATAGGAAGGATGTTGATTGCGATGGGTATTATTAGGCATATCTTCATAAGTCTGTTTAGGTCTTAACCCCTTTAAATTCAATATCAAGTACTTATATTTAGAGAGGTTAGAAATAAACAGAAGTATAAGACACGTATCGTAACAATAAATATGAACATCCATCTATTGGAAATGAATGAAAGAAGAAGGAAGAAAAAGAGACGAAAAAGCAAGAGAAATTTATAAAGAAGCGAAACAGGAAATGAGAGAAAGGGAGGAAAAATCGAAGAAAAGAGATGACGAAGCAAAAGAAAAATGAGAAAAGAAATGAAGAAGCAGATTAAACGGTGGCGGAACAAAAGAAGAAATGAGAGAAAGATATGAAAAAGTTATTGAAAGAGATAAAGAAGCAGAGGAAAGAGACAACAAAGCTAAAGAAGAGAAAAGAAAAAAGAGATGAAGAGGCAAGAGAGGAACTTTAAAAAAGAAATGAAGAAGGAAAAAATAAATTGAGAAAAAGAGACGAAGAAACAAAGAAAAATCTACAAGAACAGGCAGGCAGAATTGAGAATATTACTTTATGTGTAGACGAATGTATGAATCAGGCAAAATACTGCATCTTCCAACATGTACATGACAAGCTGACGAGTGTGAGAAAAGTACAATCGGAAGTACCGCAGAAAATTCAATAACTAGAAAATAAGTGTGATATTTTGGTAAAATATTCACATTCCGTGTTCACTTGATAGTGGATAACGACTTGATATCATGAATATGGCAGAAAATCACGTTTATTTAATCATGCTGCATTCTTTATATTTGGTTTTTGTGATATCATATGACTGGTTGTTGAACTTACTTTTTGTGGACTGATGTTCATTTTATTTCTGGTCCCAGATATAGTCTGTTCATTTTAAAATTCTGCATTTCTGTTCTGAAACTCTCGCGGATGTTATTGTAAGAATTTTTTTTGGTTAGCTTTGTTATTTAGATGTTCACGCGATTTTATTAAGATTGTTATATTGTTTTGTGTTTTTTCTACTTTAATGTTTTGAAGAGATTTGGTTTTTTTATTATTGATATGCAGTAAGATCGTGAGGTTATTTATAAATATATTTGTATATAAGAAGAGAGCTTATTTGAAGTTATTTGCTTGTTTCTGTGCATTTGTACCGCTGCTTTTAAGATTGTTGCTTTATTGGGCTTGTTAGTTTTAGTCTGTATACTTATATACAAGGTGTAAATGATTGTACAGCTGGTGAATTTCCTTGCTAATATTGTTTGTATCACTTTGGTAGAGTAACTTTATCAGAGTATTTGCTACTTGCCTTGGGAATACGCATTCAAGAATGAAGAAACTAAAAGTTGGTCACATAAATGTACGATCACTTAGGGCTCACTTTACAGAACTGTGTGAAGTGGTGTTGCAAGAATCATTCCATATTTTCGGACTAACAGAAACGTCGCTAAGCACTGCTGATGGCAACGCGAATTTTAGTGTGGACGGTTACGCATTGGTTCGAATAGATGTGTTTGGGTTTGTGGAGGATTTGCTTGCATCAAATATGGAATGTATGTATTATATCACAAATATAGATGAAAAATTCGCTATCTCTAATTATAATACCCAGAGCAAAGGCAAGGTTTAGAAAGGATCCGTGTCAAGCGACCCAAATTCCCTATTACAAGGTATTGCGAAATTCGGCAACTGTAACAGTCCAAACGGAGAAAAAAGAGTAACCAAGCCTTACAGCCCTTGGGTCTCAGATAATACTCGCCTACTGATGTAATTTAGAGACAGAGCAAAGGCAAAGTTTAGAAAAGATCCATGTCAAGCACCCTAATTCCCTATTATAAGGGATGGCGAAATGCGGCAACTATAACATTCAAAACGGAGATAGCCTACCTATCTGAAAAATTTAATTCTGGGGATAGATAGTCTATTTACAAAGAACTGGAGCGTCTAAATATAGACACCAGGAAAAAGGCAACGCTACCTGAAGGTCTGAGGGATCCGCATAAAGTTACTGATCACTGTATAAATAGCTTAAGTCAGGATCCTATGGGGAGCAGCATCAATGAGTCTGCATTTTACGGGGCGATTAGTGGTGGGGGAGAGTTTCAGTTTTGTTTAGTCGATGATCAAACGGTGCCCCGGCGCATAAATGCGATCAAGACCAATGCAATAGTACGTGATTTATTAAGTATTACTATGATTAAGCTTAGTAGCAGGTATAATGTTGGCTTCATAACACACATAATGAACTCATATATTCTGGAAGGCTATTTTCGAAAAATCTGGAAATGTGCTATCAGGCTGCCGTTTTCGAAGGTGACCGATCCTACGGAGCTAAATCAACTGCAGATAATCAGTATATTGCCCATATCATCGAAGCTGCTGGAAAGGGTTCTGGACTCGCAGCTTAGGACTTACTTGAGTGACAAGAACATCTTATCTGACTTTCGGTCTGGGTTCCAGGCTAATCATAGCTGTTCCACTGCACTGATAAAGGTTACAGACGACATTTTGCGGGCCACGGACCAGGGCAAGCCAACACTACTGGTGCTGCTGGATTTTTCCAAGGCCTTCGACACTATAAATCATAGTACATTGCTGAAAATATTGATAGATGTTGGGATGAGCTGAGCCCGGAGACTCTGGCTTTGATCAGAAATCACTTGGGGGAACGCCACCTTATTGTGACAATTGGCAGCTGCAAGTCGGATTCTCGTCTCGTGGAGAGTGGTGTGCCACAGGGCTCGGTCTTTGGGCCCCTGCTTTTTGCTATTTACATAAATCATTTCCCTAGGGTGATTTAGTATTCTAAAGTACAGATGTACGCTGACGTCATTCAAATATACATTCCCTTCAATCCCGCAGAGCTTTCGGATGCGCTGAGAAAGGTGATTCCGATCTGGATTCATTGTGCAAAGTCTCCAAAGATCAATCGCTGTCTCTAAATGCGAAGAAGTCGGCTGCTATTTTGTTTCATAGTCAGATTCTTGTAGAGTGCTTAAAGGTAAATGTGAGCGTCGTGATTAATAAGGAGCCTCTCGAACTTTTGGAAGACGTGCCAAACATGGGTGTGATAATGGATAAAAAGTTTAGATATAAGCGGCATGTTAATGCCTACCTCCAGCGGGCCTACAACAACCTGTATCTGTTGTACCCGCAAAGGACATATATTCCGACTGATGTTAAGCTAATGCTTGGGAATACCTTAGTCGTCTCGCAGTTTGCCTATTGCTTGAAACTATATTCGCCATGCTTGGACGGTTGCGATTATAATCGGATACAGAGACTACAAAATTCCTGTCTGAGGTTCGCTTATGGTATTCGAAAATTCGAACATATCTCGCATAAACTAAATGAAGCGAAGTGGCTTAATATGCGCAATCGTTTCACACTGAGAGCAGTGTGTTCCATTCTATCATTGTGTCTAGACTTCCAACATACCTGTATATAAAGGTTGTGACGGAGTATTATTTTCTATTAATCTGTTGTACAAAACGTGTAATTCCTAATTAAATATTTAATTAAACAGAGAATAACAAAAGTCTGGACTCAACAAGTGCGTTATGGTTGCGAATTTTCGTAAAAATGTTTTCATTGGCAAACATGTCTTGTTTTTAAAAGGACATTTGGTTAGCAGTATAATCTACGTGTATAGTACTAACAATGTACCATATTTCATTAAAATAGCTTTGTTGTTGTTCAAAAAGTACAAACATTTTCTGAAAATATACTTGAAAAATTCCAGAAAAAAAACTGCTCCGATTTTCCTGGCCAACGAACTTCCTCAAGCTATTTACACACCTGCCAAGATATAATTATTCACATTAGGACCAGAATTGAAACCAAATATTTATGAAAATTAGCAAACATCTCTTTTACAAAAAATTACTTTTTTTTACAGAAATTGCATTCGGTAATGTTACACTAAATTATATTTTTCACATAAAATTCGACAATTTTTTTTACAATAACTTACCAAAGATTTATTATTAATTACCAACATATCACACAAATCTTACAAAAATAATTTCTACAGCAACACTAAAAACATGTCTGAGAAAACTTTTAAAAAACATCCACTATTTAAGAGTGCCTGTATACAACAGCTGTTTTTTTTTTTTCGACGAGTAATACAATTAAAAAGCTCTCTGAATGCGTCATTTCCATGAGGCTCCGCTATCTATTGACAAAAACTCCCTATGACAATTTGTGGTATGTGTTTTAAATATGTGCCAAAAACGTGAAACGTTGCAAAACGATGAAATAACTCACAAACGATAAACGGTATCAATTTTTTTTCTTGCAAAAATGCATTATAATTCGATGGAAAACACAGAAATGCAATGATCTAAGATGGTATTCTATTAGAAAAAGAAGTGTGTATCACCAACGACTTATGGGCCAGTCTGTGATTGTCAAAATGGGTTTATAAAATTCAGCTCGAGATACTCTATAATTAACGTATATACTTTTTTTCTTATATCTTATATAATAACGGATATAATGAGCTTTGCCGTAGAAATGCGTCACCCTGTATATGTGCAAACAGAAAGTAAACCCGGATATGGATTCTAGGGGGCCTAGTTTGCGCTCATTTTAAGAATTCTTTTTAGAATGAAATAGCCGCGGTCTCCTCATTAACGAATTTTTTCTACGAAAATTAGCTAAAAATTATAGACCGTTAAACCATAAACTTAACTAAAACTACTGCCAAAGCATCAGAGAGGGTATATTTGAAATGAATTTTCTAGAAATATTATAGTAAAATGAAGAGCAATAATGGTTGAAGCTGAAACTTAAGGGTTGCAGAACACTCTTTACACAATTCTGTATGTCTTTCAGGTTCTTTGCCTAAATGTTGCCAATTTTGACGTTTCAAATTGCGACTTTTACGTTCAAACTTGTTTGTCTTTAAACTTACAGACCTAAATTTTGGTAAATTATTCACTCTTTATATACATATATATATATATATATATATATATATATATATATATATATATATATATATATATATATATATATATATATATATATACATATATATATATATATATATATAAAATTGAAATTGACCCTGGATATGCGTTCTAGGGGGCCTAGTTCGCGCTCATTTGAAGAAATTTTTTCTAAATTCAAAAGTCTGGATCTCCTCGTTAGTGTTTTTTTTTAAAGAAAGTTCCCTAAAACAGGCACTTGTGAAGCCATGGGAAAACTCTACGACTATATTAAATATGGAACGGTTTCACTAAGTTAGGGCAAGAACAAACAACCAGATATGCTATTCCAATTGAATTAAGTGTTAAAACTGTCATCTCCTCTTTGTAAAATTATTTTTTATACAAAAATTCGCTAAAAAATTCATCGGAATAACAACAATCAGAATAGATAGCTGTAAGGCGAAATGAGACTAAAAAAAATTAATAAAAAGTAAAGTCACTAACCAGGATTAGAACTCGTCATCTGGGAGTCGATTATACGATGTACAGGGACCTAACCCACTGAGCTACTCACTATATGCATTTACTAGCAGGAATATCCTATTGTTCAAGGTTTTACAATTTAAACAAAAGCATTTTGATTTACAATGGATTTTTTGCTTATATTTTAACGAAATCAAGAAAACTAACGACTTAAGACACATACCGTAGGAGCTTGTTATTCATGTCTTGTAGTATTTTTCACTCACATTCTGATCAATCAATTTTGACATTTTAACTTTCTTGAATCAGATTTAATTAATTAAAAATTAATTTACCTATAACTTTTTTGTCTTTTAAGATATAAATCTGAATTTTTGTACGTAGGATACCCTTTATAACAGAAACCAGCGTACCAAATTTGATTGCCCTTAGTTCGTTATTTCCATAGATATAAATTTTTTCTAAAGAAAAACGAAAATTTTCCGGGAAAACCTGTGCCGATTTTCCTAACTAACCAACTTGTCCAAGCCACTTGCAAAAGGAAGGTATTTCCTAAATGTGAACAAAATCGGACTATTATTTTTTGGGTTATCGGTGTGATATATATATATATATATATATATATATATATATATATATATATATATATATATATATATATATATATATATATATACAGGCTGTTTCAAAAAACATGCACCATCGCTTGTGGGGCAATTCCTTACTAAAAAATAAGAAAAAAAGTTCCTGTGCACATGGGCCCGGAAACGCATAGTTTCCAATATACAGGGAGTTGAATTTTAATATTTTTTTAATTTTTTATAAATAATTTCAAAACCACTGGATTGATTTTAATGAAACTTGGAACTTGAAAGTGTATTATGAAAGTGCATATTTTCAAGTGAAAATTTACTTACAACTGCGTCAGTGGCGTGCGTACGGGGTAACTGTAAAAATTCATTTGGGGAAAAAATATGTGCGCGACTGTCTTTTTCCAATGCTGATACATCAGTTATGAAGCTCATTACATAAGCCACAAAAGCTGCCTCTTGGTATTTTTTCGTTCAGGGTATCCCCTAGGAGATATGATTAATTTTATAAAAAGGGGCAAAGTACCGATTCGTTGGAGTAATGAAAACAGTAATCGTAAAGTGCCATGAAACTATAATTTTTGACAGTTCTCTAAATTCTACAATTTTGAAGTGCTTTGTAGGCGTCAAAAGAGTTTTCGTGCTATTCTTTAAATTTTGATACGGTGCAGTATTTTCGTTTTTAGTTATTTGTTGATACTGAGCTGCTCACTAATATTATTTCCTCCTCTCAAGATGGTTTTCATTAAGTATACTTCAGCGGATTTGACTGATATGTTGTTAATTTATGGACAAACAAATCAAAATGCTAGACAAGCTGTGCGAGTTTATCAGGAAACTTATCCGCAAAGAAGAATTCCTAACAAAAATATTTTCCCACGTATCGTAAGACATTTGAGAGAAACTGGTTCTTTAAAACCTTTAAAAGCTGACTCTGGACGCAGAAGATACCGCCGAACTGTACGAGTTGAAGAGGCGATATTAAATAGAGTTGAACGTGATCCTAGTACAAGTACGAGAATTATTGCCACCGAACTGGGTAATATTTCGGCATCATCAGTTCACAGAACTCTGAAGGATCAAAGTTTATATCCCTATCATTTTACACGTGTCCAGGAACTTCTACCTAGAGACTTTCAACCAAGGGTAATGTTTTGTCAGTGGTTCTTAAACAAACTTAGGCACGACCAACATTTTTCTAAACGTGTACTATTTACTGATGAGGCGTCATTTACGCGAAAAGGTATCGTAAATTTTCACAATTTACATACATGGGCCGATGAAAACCCACACTCTCTAAGAGTTGCAAATTCGCAGTTTCAATTTTCCATCAATATTTGGGCTGCTATTATTGAAAATCACATAATTGGTCCTGTTGTTCTACCGAATCGTCTTGACCATGAATCATATTTAAACTTTTTACAAAATGAATTGCCGTTGTTACTACCGCTTTTTATGAGAAATGGTACAATGTGGTTCCAGCATGATGGTGCGCCCGCACATTTTACAGCAGTTGTAAGAACATATTTAGCCAACACATACGGTCACCGATGGATTGGTCGTGGAGGTCCGGTGTCATGGCCACCTCGATCTCCGGACCTGAATCCTCTGGATTTTTATTTGTGGGGTCATTTAAAAGAAATAGTGTATAAAACACCAGTAAATACACGAGAAGAATTGTTGGGAAGAATAGAATATGCATTTGACAGCATTAGAGAAGATCAAAATATTTGCAGAAGAGTAAGAAGATCTTTGCGCAGAAGGTTAAATAATTGTAACGACGCTAATGGTGGTCACTTTCAACATTTTCTTTAGCTTTGTTATTAAAGTCAATTGAGTAATGTACAAAAAACAAGTGTTTGGAAAAATCATGGTGTCTTTACGATTATTTTTTCATTTTTTATTTTTATTTTTTATTTATCATTTTTTATCAATGTTTGTAATATTCATTTCAATGTTTATCACCAATAAGTTTTACGTAGGTTAGTTATTTGCACGTTTATTGCTGTAATGTTTACTGTATGTTTTGTTTTTCATATTCTTATGGTTGCAGTAAACATATATTATTATTATTATTATTATTATTATTATTATTATTATTATTATTATTATTATTATTATTATTATTATTATTATTATTATTATTATTATTATTATTATTATTATTATTATTATTATTATTATTATTATTATTATTATTATTATTATTATTATTATTATTATTATTATTATTATTATTATTATTATTATTATTATTATTATTATTATTATTATTATTATTATTACGCCGACTAATCGGTACTTTGCCCCTTTTTATAAAATTAATCATATCTCCTAGGGGATACCCTGAACGAAAAAATACCAAGAGGTAGCTTTTGTCGCTTATGTAATAAGCTTCATAACTGATGTATCAAAATTGAAAAAGGCAGTGGCGCACATATTTTTCTCCAAATGAATTTTTACAGTTGCCCCGTACGCACGCCACTGACGCAGTTGTAAGCAGATTCTCACTTGAAAATATGCACTTTCATATTACACTTTCAAGTTCCAAGTTTCATTAAAATCAATCCAGTGGTTTTGAAATTATTTATAAAAAAATTAAAAAAAAATAATTAATATTCAACTCCCTGTATATTGGAAACCATGCGTTTCCGGGCCCATGTGCACAGGAACTTTTTTCTTATTTTTTAGTAAGGAATTGCCCCACGAGCGATGGTGCATGTTTTTTGAAACAGCCTGTATATGGGTCATTCTCATATAACGGGACAATTTGGAGCTGGAAGCTGTCAAAATATGATAATCGCTTCACCTGTAAATGTTTTACGTTTTAATATACGGCAATGTTTTTATTACCTTATCCGAACCTGGCGGCGAAAAATTTTAAAATATTTTGTCATAATTTCAATTTTGTAAATTAAGATGACAAAAAAACGTCATTCCGGTAACACACAAGTAAATTCAAATGAAATTGAGAAAAATAGCACTTTTATGATCCGCAGTTTGTCCCGCCGGCGAAGAAAGCTTTAATTAATTATTAAAGCAACTTGACCAAAGTATTATTTATTTCTACTGAAGAAAGAGAGAGAGTTCTTGCAAAATTAAATGGGAAGAAACGGTGTTTCAGACTGTTACCGAAATGAGAAATAATTGTTACAAAAATGACGCTAGAATCAATCAATAAATAGTAAACAAAATAATTATTAGAAACAACCATGTAATCGGACTAAAACAAGTATTTATTTTGAAATCCTACATAGGTTTTTTTAACACAAAAGAAACAAATTTGTGTTCTTGAACATTGGCAACAATAATTATCATTAAGATCATTGTTCCTTTTTACTAATGCAAACTCGGCATGTGAATATATCATTTGAATTGCTATAGTTAAGTTTATGTTTAAATATACATGTTGTGTGGTAACTTCTTCTACATTCCATACACCTGATCCCCGAACATTCCTCAGTCATTCCAAAGGTACAAATGAAACATAAACCATTCGCCATTTTAGTATTTTGAGAAAATGGCAAAATACTAATAGTACAGGCAATAGAGAATTTTTTTCTGCATTAAACTACAGGAGTTATTTTTTTTTATAGATAGGTTCAGAATTACGTACTGAATGTAAAAACACAAAATCCTTACAAATCAGGAGTGCGGAAATGCCGCCATTTTGAGAAAAACCGTTTCGGCCTATATCTCCGTAACCGTGCACGTTAGACCAAAAATGGTAATCACCTTTAATGTAGATAATTGCATTTTTCATCTTTTTTGTAATAAATTTTTTTGTATCACTCACCGTTTACAACTTATACGACTATTAGGATTCATTTATTAACTTTTTTACCTATATCTTTGTTAATAATTGTTTAAAAAATAAAATGCTTATAACTTAACTTTTCAATCGACAAATTTTCTAGAACTTCTACTTAAAACTTTTTTTTCTAAAATTATTATTAGTGCATTTTCTTTGAATTTTGAAAAAAATTTGAAATAGGCGCCAATTATGCCCCCTAGAACACATATCCGGGGTCAGTTTCAATTCTTATATGTATATATATATATATATATATATATATATATATATATATATATATATATATATATATATATATATATATATATATATTTTTATGTCAACAACACACCACGAGGGCTTACAGCCTAAATACTATCGTACCGTGGGTGTTGACAAGGAGGAAAGAGGCAGCTTGTTAATTCTGGACTTGAAGGTTTGGAGGTTCGGAGGAGAAGGAAAAACATGTGCCGGCAAGGAATTCCACAACTTGGAAGTCCTCGGGACAAAAGAGCGGGCATAACAAGATGTTCTATGTCTGGTGACCTGGACAGTAAAAGGGTGCATTCGCTCTGTTCCCCTGGTAGATCTGCTGGGGGCAGCAGGTGGGGGAATTATGGAGGAAAGCTCCTCTGAGCAGTGCCCGTGCAGATATCTATAAAAGAGAGAGAGGTCACCAACGGCACGTCGGTGGGCAAGGGATGGAAGCCTTTGGGTGAGGGCAGGGTCACCGATGAGACGTATAGCTCTCTTTTGAATGGAGTCCAGGATAGCGAGTGTAGAAGCGGCAGCTGCACCCCAGATGTGGGAGCAGTATTCGAGGTTTGGCCTTATTTGTGAAGTGTATAAGGTATAGAGATTAGTTGGTGAAAAGTATTTGCGAGCCCGGAAGAGGAAACCCAATTTCTTAGCAGCCGCTTCTGCAATTGATGTAACATGTTGGTGCCAATTAAGATTTCGATCCACAGAAATGCCAACAAGAGAAAAGGACTCATTACTTTGAATAACTTGGTTGTTCATTGTGATGGGTCTAGGGCTGCTGTATCTCTTGTGAGAAAGAAAGCAAGACTTAGTTTTGGTGGGGTTAAATTGTACAAGATTTCTACTTCCCCAGCCTAATATTTTTTGGAGGTCCACTGAGACAGAACCCTCCATGAGTCTGCGATCCTCATCTAACTGGGCTAAAGAGACAGGCTTAGAATATTGTATATTTGAGTGGAGGGTGCTGTCGTCCGCGTAACTGTGCACTGGGTTGGATGTGCTAGAGAGGAGGTCATTGATGTGGAGAAGAAACAAAGTAGGGGCTAAAGCTGAACCTTGAGGAACTCCTGCATTAATTGGATACAGTTTAGAGGAATGGCCATCCACAACAACAGATATGCTCCTGTTGGAGAGGAAATTTGCTGTCCAGGTACAAAGTTTTGGTGGTAGGCCATAGGCCGGAAGTTTATTAAGCAGCGCTGCGTGCCAGACCTGGTCGAATGCTTTGGATATGTCTAGAGCAACAATCTGGGATTCACCGTGTTGTTCCATAGACTTGTTCCAAGAATGGGTGACAAAGGAAAGGAGGTCGGCAGTCGATCTGCGCTGACGGAATCCATACTGCCTGTCGTGGATTAGACTGTGTTTTTCAAGGAATTTTAGTAGTTCGGTGTTTATATACTTTTCCATCACTTTAGAGATGACTGAAAGGAGAGAAATAGGCCTGTAGTTGCTAGGAAGCGCTTTGGATCCTTTCTTGGGGATGGGTTGTACTCGAGCAGTTTTCCAGTTACTAGGGAATATGCCTTTATTGTAAGATATCTGAAACAGACGAGTCAGGACAGGAGCAAGTTCTGGTGCGCATTTTTTGAGAACAATTGCTGGAATCTCGTCAAGGCCAGAGGCTTTCCTGGTATTAAGAGAAGAGAGCATCTTTCGTACCTTTTTAGTTTTGAAAATGATATCAGTCATTTTATGCGCGACATTGGGGACTGTTGGTGGTTGAACATTTGGAGGTGGGTTGAGAGTAGAATTGCCGGCGAACAACGAAGCAAAAAGTTCAGCCTTGCCCAGGGCGGTAGAAACAATTTCATCCCCTGAGACAAGAGGTGGGAACGTGCTCTTGCAGAAATTATTCCCAATAGACTTAGCAAGAGTCCAGAAGGGTTTGTCGCCGTTGGAGCTTGAGAGGACTTTGTTTTTGATGTGGTTATTAAACGAGTTTTTTGCCTCAGAAAGAATGCGGACATAGCGGTTTCTTGCGTCGTTGAATGTTTGACGATTTTCTTGACTGGGATTGTGTAGAAGCGTTTTGTGAGCTTTGACCTTTTCAAGTCTGGCTTTGTCACAGGATTTAGAGAACCAGGGCTTTTGAGTGGCTGAAGAAGTTTTCTGTGTACGTGGAATAAATAATTCCATGCCAGCTTGGATAATTTCGGTGACGTTTTGTGAGATATCAGAGGGGTCAGGATGAGAGAAGCAGACAGACGCCCATGGAAATGAGGAAAAGTAATCCCGCATTTCGTCCCAGTTTGCGGAGTTGTAGTGCCAAACGATACGTGGGTGTGATGACTGTGTGACCTCGGGTTGCATTGCACAGGAAGCAGTGACCATGCTGTGGTCTGAGCGACCAAGGGGGGCGGTGACTGATATCTTATAGCATTCAGGGTTTGTAGTAAGAATGAGATCCAAGGGATTTGAGCTGTGTGTTGGGATACGAGGAAAGTAAGTAGGTTGCTGAACCATATTGGCCAAAGAATTGCTGACTGCAAAGGCCTCCGCTGCTCTCCCTTGTGGATCGGTTTTTGAAGATCCTAGCCATTCCTTATTATGAACATTGAAGTCGCCAAGAATAGTGACCTCGGAGGAAGGATATTCAGAAATCAGATAGTCGGTTTTTTCAGAAAGGTAGTCAAAGAGCTGGACAAAGTTGTTGTCAGAAGGTGACCGGTAAATGCAACAGATGAATTTAGTTGCAGCTCTGAGAGAGAGTTTTATCCATAGTATGTCTTTTCTTCCAGCTTCTAAATTGGGAAGTCTGGTGCAGGGTAGATTGCTACGGACGTATGCGCACACGCCTCCATGCAATCTAAAGGCAGTAAGGAGCTCATACCCCGGGAAATTAAGGTGATTAGTGGCTGTTTTGGCACTGATTTGGGTTTCGGTGAGGAAGAGGAGTTGGGGCCTGTTAGCCTGGAGGAAATGGTGGACGGAGTTCAGGTTAGAATTTAGGCCACATATATTCGAAAAGGATATGTTAAATCTTGATGTTGGCGCCCCCTGTACACCCCTCTCCCGGAGATCCGAATGGAGGGGTATTTTGCCTCCGGAATATTTTATACAAGGAGGAGCCATCATCATTTTTGCTTATAAGGGAAACCGACTCATACACCAGAACCGGAAACGTCCGTTGGGACTTCACCGGTCCCTTGATGTATGGGGTGGTACCTCCTCGGGCGTGAAAAAATCCTTTACTATTACATAAAGGAAAATTCCACTACCACCTGCTATGGATTGGATTGGATCAATGTCTACCCCTTTAAAAATAAGATTAATAAAGGGACTATCAATTGTCCAGTAGTTATGATTTTCGACATAGTAGGAGGATACAAAACATTATCATCATTTTGCATCCATGCCTATTGTCGGTGTGATATATATATATATCACACCGATAACTCAAAAGCTAATGGGCCGATTTTAATTAAATTTGGTGAATTCCTCTTGTAAGTGGCTTGGATAGGTTCGTTATCCAGGAAAATCAGCTCAGGTTTTCCCGGAAAATTTTGTGTTTTCTTTCGAAAAAAAATCATATCTTCGGAAATAACAAAGTAAGGGCAACTAAATTTGGTACACGATTTTGTGTCATTATAGGTAAATTAACTACCAAAATTTAGATCTATAGTTTCAAAGACAAAAAAGTTATAGGCATTTAAAAAAAAAATTGGGTTTTTCTCAAAACGTCAAAGTCGCGAATTAAAACGTCAAAATTGGCAACATTTACGCAAAGACCCTGAAACTAATATAAGCTATGGAAAGAAAATGTCTCAAGAAGAATGTTTTCCAAAGCCTGAAGTCTTAGCTTCATCCGTCATTGTCCTTCATTTTACTCAAATATTTCAAGAAAAATTTGTCGATTGAAAAGTGCAACATTTAACGCGTTATAACTTTGAAAATATTGATTTAAAAAAAAAGTTTTTTATAAAAATTGTAGGAAATTTGTCTATTGAAAAGTTAAGTTATAAGCATTTTATTTTTTAAACAATTATTAACAAAGATATAGGTAAAAAAGTCAAGAAATGAATGCTAATAGTCGTATAAGTTGTAAACGGTGAGTGATAAAAAAAAAATTAAACAAAAAAGATGAAAAATGCAATTATCTACAATAAAGGTTATTACCATTTTTGGCCTAAAATGCACGGTTATGGAGATATAGGTCAAAACGTTTTTTCTCAAAATGGCGGCACTTCCGCCCTCCTAATTTCTAAGAATTTTGTGTTTTTACATTCAGTACGTAATTCTGAACCTATCTGTCAAAAAAAAAAAAAAAACTCCTGTAGTTTAGTGCATTATGGACAAGAGTAACAGGCTCCTCTATTGCCTGTACTATAATATCTGACATAACATTTATTACTCGTGGTATTTTGAAACAGTCCTGGGATTTTATGTCTTCAAAGAATTCAAGCAAATCTAATATCGTGTTAAGAAAAAATGAAAACTAAATAACAAAATGAAAAGAAAAGATTTGAAAATATTCTTAAAAGGATACTATTATCTTGTGCTAAACTGGGCAAAATTTTGGGTTCTTTTTCATTATCAGCCAATTTCAATAAACCACCTATTTGTGCGTTAATTGATCCTTCAACATTTTGAGTTATACCTTCAAGGTTTGAATCAAGGTGTATTTCTGAACACAGAATAGGAAAATTTACATAAAAATATTTAGTATAAAAAAAAAGATAGAATAAAACAGCTTGCCACATATATGGATGTGTATTATGGGAAAATTTCCAAAAAAAAGGATACTGTCTTTCCGTGACAAGAGGGATACATCAGTGGGCTTCAAACTGTAGTGACTACAAACTTGATCAAATTGACAGGAAAAACAGCTGAGGCTCCTTAAAAATAGTTTTGGATCGCTTCTATTATTCCAAGTTATTTGATGCACGGACATAATATTGGGAACATTAGGTACTTTTTTGGGCAATTCCTTTTTAAATAGTTGAATATCTTTGCTCTGAACCTCCCAAAGTTTTACTGAGCTATCGCTAAGTTTTTCAACAAATTCTTTTGCGCATGTTATATCATTTCCTTGAAGAATTAGTCGATCAGCTGATCTCTTTAAGCTTCCGCCAACGCCATCCATTGGCCCTTTGGGTGATCACTTTCCGAAAAATTTCAAGCCGCTTCCCTAAGGTTTTCAAAATATTCTGGAAGCTTTTTGGCGAAAAAATGACAATTGTTACGATTTTTGTACTGCGATGTCGGTCCATCAGAAAAAAACTGCAACTTAGATATAATTGGAAATGTGCGGGATAGATCTGACAATAGATTATCTAAATGGGCCCACACCGCATGTGATTGGTGGTCCAGGTTATCGCTGATGGAACAAAAGCATTGAGATTCAACCTGAGAAGTTGCGTCTGGGCGGCAATAATAAATTCCAGTGTGAAGTGATATCTGCTTCTTTGATGCTCCAAAATGCAACGATTGAACTTCAGTGTTATACTTGGAAACGTAGTTTTCGGAAAAATCTACTAGTATTATTATTTCATTAGGTTTTATCTTAGTTTTTTGCATGTGTATTTCTCTTTGCTGATGTCTCATATTGAATATGTGCTTCATATACTCTACTATCTTCTTATTAAAGAGCTGACATACATGTGCTATTGAAAGTGTATTTTCACTTTTAATGGTTTTTCTTACTACCTTTTTTTCGCCCTTAATGTTTTTTTCTTCAGATTTTAATTCCCACTGTTGAATAACAATATTTTTATTCGGAGTATCTCCTCCTTCGTAAAATTCAAATGCTTTTTCTTTGCAGGTTAGACAACGTCTCAACATACAGTTTATCTTTTTTTCTTGGCACACAAATTCCTTTAGAAGATCGTCTGGGTTCTTCACATTTATCATTTGAGAGTGAAACATTCCATTAACTATTAGTTGCATATTTGCATGTTTGACACACATGCATGTGTCTCTATCCTTCAATTTTGGAATAACTACCCAAAATGGTCTGTATCTGCAAAAAGTTGCCAACAAAATTTTGTTCTGTTTCTAACAAGAACTTTTGGTGCAATTTTTTTAAAGTGTTTAACAATATTCTTTTTTGTTTTTTTATTCGACCTTTTACCACATAATCTTTTTTACCAGGGCACATTTTACTGTGCTCATCTCTTTCTACAAATTCTTGAATGGATTTCTTTAACTTCAAACTAATTATATTATTTCGTTTTTTCTTCCATATTCTAACAACTTATTGCATGTATTTATTTGCTTTCGGTGCATTTTATATGTTTTAATTTTTTTTGCTTCTCCAATAAGTTTGTGTTTATTTATTATTTTGTCGCAAACTACTTTGGAAAAAACGTCCTTTTCTTTTTGAGTCTCAAGTTTTTTTTACATTCTCTGTTAATTGGAGACTTAAAGCTTCACCAAACAATAGGCGTTTTTTTTACAGATGGTGGCACTGTTACTACTGATGTGAGTTTATTTACTTTGGTTTCTCGTGTATCATTTTCTGCGACTTTTTTGTTAACATTTTTGTATTTAAAGCTTTGTCTTTTGAGTTGTTGTGTATAACGATCTACATACTTCTTTAGCTCAATAAATTCTCTCTCCGCATTCTTTAGTTTTCGGTAGCAACTGGCTCTGTCCTTTCTAACTTTCTGTCGCCCCACGGATTTTTTCATTGAAATATTCTTCTTGCGGTTTATCTGCCCATTTAGAACACCCAGGTAAATTATCATTGGCAATGTCAACATTTTCATTTAGATCTATTTCGTCGTCTGTTGTCGGAGGAGAATTATTTTCAATGTAGTCTTTTATATATTTTTTGTACTTTTTGTCTTTCTGTGTATTTTAAACTAGCATCTTTCCATCTTTTTCGTATCTGTTTTTGTTTTTTTAATGTCAGTTCATTAATACTTGGAGCAAGTCCTTTTTGTTTTTTTCTTGTACCTTTCTCTATCCTTTCTTCTTTTTTCATCAAGCTGTTCATCCGTCATTTTTTCTCTGTGTTTTGCTACTCTTTTTCTTAAATTCTCCCTTCTTGCTTTTATGGTCTGATCGGTATTTACTTGTTTTGTGGTATTTTTAGCCAATTTACCATTAGTTCTGGCACGTTTCTGTCTTGAATTTTTTTCGTTACTTTTTAAATTAAGATTAATTTTTGTTTTATTACTTCCAGTATTCGTGAGTACTATATTGTCTATATCATCTTTGGATGTCTTTGGTTGTATGTTTTTTTCAGTCTTATTAGTTTTCAGGATTATTATATTGCTTTTACTTTGCTCACCACCATTAATATTATTTTCTTGTTCCGAGGCGGATTTTCTACTTTTTTTGTTTTTCTGGGTTTATATCAACCGTTTCTGATTTTGTTGGTGAATTGTTACTACGACGAGTACGTTTTGTAACAGGGAACTCTTTATCTTTAATAACCTCCGTAAAATTATCTTTCACCTCATCTTTCTTAGCTTTTTTGTCATTCAACTTTTCTTCTTTTAAAATATGTTTTTTTGGCAGCATTAAATTCGAGAGCCTTTTCTCTATCATTTTTTAACTTGTCCTTTAATTTTTTAAGCCGTATAGACTCCATGCTTTCCTGTACAATACAAATTCTACGTTAGTCATTTCGGTAACAAACGAGTCATTTCTGTAACATTACAAAAATATACTATTTGTTACCGAAATGACGTTACGGAAATGACAACAATGAACATAATTGTACATAACGCTATCTAGAATGATAATTGATAACTTAAAATTTTAGGTTAGGTCAAGTGCTTTCATAGTTGAGTTAACATATACAAACAAACGGCAAAAAGTACCACCAACATTTCTTTCTCAGCGTTACCTAAATGACTGATAATAAGTGTACGCAACCAAAAATCAAAATATACCATGATCTTTTGAAAATACTACAATATTTGAGCAAAAACTTACCACACATCCAGCAACACACACTAACTCGCGCCTATTTGGTGACACTTGCGCATCGTTTGTATGCATTCCAACCAGATGGCGCGCGGGATTCAACGTGTTACCGAAATGACGAGTGCTTCACCGGACAAACTTATTTTAATGGTAGGTTAAACCAGTTTGATAATGCATTATCAACGTCTTTTAAAATACAAAACTAAAATATTAAAATGTTATTTAAGGTTTATACATTATTTTTATTGTTAATGATTTGGCAAATAAAGATGATTACACTTAAAATGTTATAAAATGCACAGTTACTGAAATGACGTTATATATATATATATATATATATATATATATATATATATATATATATATATATATATATATATATATATATATATATATATATATATATAGCATTTTTACTAGGCTGGATTAAAAGAAATGCATATTATAAATGTGTTCTCATTTTGCATGCCATTTGGAGTAAGAAAAAATGTGCAAAACTTTTTGTGCTACAACATTGGATACGCAATTGTCCCATTATGTGAGAATGACCCATATATATATATATATATATATATATATATATATATATATATATATATATATATATATATATATATATATATATATAACGATACGACATAACATTGTTAGTGAATGTTTATTAAAAATATTCACAAATAGAGAAGTATCGATGGTGAGACTTTCCAAAATTTTTTCCAAATGAGCGCTAACTAGGACCCCTAGAACCCATATCCAGGGTCTGTTTCAATTTTTATGTGTGTATATATATATATATATATATATATATATATATATATATATATATATATATATATATATATATATATATATATATATATATATATATATATATATATATATATATCCAACGGATAACAAAAAAAGTAATTAACTGATTTGAATGAAACTTGGCTAGTACCTTTCTTTTATTAATAGCTTGGACTACTTCGTTAGCCAGAGAAATCGGACAATGTTAGCCGGAAAAATTGTTAGTTTTGTTTCACAAAAAAAATATCTCCGAAAATTACAAAGCTATTTTAATGGAGTTTGGTGGATGCACTATGTTCGGAAAGACCTTACTGCATACCAAAATTAAATTTTCTAAGTTTATAGAAAATTGAATTATTCAAATTTGAAAGATTTGATAAAAATTCACTACCATAACGCATTTCCTGCCTTCCGAACTTTTTATGTATTATTATCAGATCTTGTTTTTCATAAAGCACTTCCCCTTTTTCTTAAAAAAAGTAATATCACAAACAAAGCTCAACAAAAGACACATGTAACCAAAACTTCAAATTTTGCAAAGTTAAAATGACAGACGACAGGCAAAGCAGAGAATGTCAAAAGTATCTTGTATTTTAGAAGCCATAGAGTGGAAAGGATAACTATAAACGTCAATTTAATATATTACGCCGCGCCGTAGCCATTACCGCAAGTAATGGTAAGTAAGTAAGAAGTAGCTTTAAAGTTCCGGTTTTTCAGTATTAGACACCAAAGACAAGCTGCCACTACCTCCAAGTTCCATATTTAAGTGAATGCGACTTCATAGTGTTATTTTTGATATACGACAGTTTGTAGATGGTGATTTACGACACCATTATTACCTCCGCTGTTATGATAAATATCGAAAAATTAATTTACTGCGATTTTTGCTGTTATCGCAGAACATTTTTACAAACTTATTAGTTTTATGTATAGCAAAGTAAATTAGAATACAAACTGCAGCACTCTGAAGGCAATTATGGAATGTCGATATTACGTAATATATGATTTTTATTAAAAACCGCAAATTTCGAAGGCGCGTGATTTCTGGATGCACAGATCATTGTATTTTGTCAGCAAACCTGCATTCTTTGAGATTTAAACACTCAGGACATTCAAATAGAAAGCATTCATATGTAATGTAATTATCAATGTTGACTTGTAGTCTCCTTGTATCTATACAATTGGCGTAAAAGACAAAGATGGTTTCAGAACATAAGAGTAAAATAAGATAATCTTCAAGCAAAGAAAGCAAGCGCAAGACAGAGTAGGCAGTGATAAGCGTCTTCGTTTCTTCTTCGTTCCTATCACGGATCACTGACTGGCGGCAAAAGGCTTAGAAGTTGCCAGGACAGTCGCTGCCACGTTTCAACGGCTATTGTGCTAGTTGGAATTGCACATATATACATATACACACACATACACGTGTATATTTTTACACCATTTGATCTTTTTTACACTAAATCTGTCTATATACACACAAACACACAGGTGTGTATATATATGTATATATATATATATATATATATATATATATATATATATATATATATATATATATATATATATATATAAACATATAAAAATTGAAACAGACCCCAGATATGGGTTCTAGGAGTCCTCGTTTGCGCTCATTTGGAAAAAATTTTGGAAAGTCTCACCATCGATACATCTCTATTTGTGAATATTTTTAATAAACATTCACTAACAATGTTATATCGTATCGTTGTTTCCACTAAACAGAACATGAGTAATAACTAAACTTCAGGTTGTGGTTTACGTGCGTCTTGGGTTGTGCGTTGTTCGTGATTACTTTTTTGAAGTGAAAAGGATAGTGCTTTTTGAAAAACAAGATTCGTTAACAATAATACACTGAGTGAAGATTGAAACCTGTGATAAGCACTTATAAGTACACTTGGAGAACCCAAATCACCACAACACATCATTTTAAAGACCTAACGATCGTTTCACTAACAAAGTTAAAATTCCTAATTTTTCACCCTCTGATGACGCTAACTTTATTAGTCAAACGATCGTCAGGTCTTCAAAAAGATGTGTTGTGGTTATTAGGGTTCTCCAAATGTACTTCTCGTTTATAATACATTTTATATCGTTAGTTTAATTAAACAGAACATATGAGTAATCATTTTTAAATCGCTTCAGAAGAAAAACACGGTATACCTATATTTATTTATTTCCCTTGTGAGTAGAAAATAGTTTCTTGTTGTGGCCAGAACATTTTGCCTCATTTTGAATTAATGCTTCACTGACGTTTATTGACAATAATGACATGTTTATAACAGCATTATACTGGGTGAGTTCACCAGGCGCCTGCAGCTGTCAGCAGTTGCATTGTTATGTCAGAAAATATTGACGAATGTCAACATAACGTCAAGATTTTTTTCACATGACAATGCAGCTGCGCGCAGAGCTGGCGCCTGGTGAACTCGCCGAGTGTTTTATACTACTGTGTTTGCCTGTTTCACTTCTCACCGTCCTCTAAAAGGTTGTAGAATGTTTGTAAACGTTTCTTTGTTAGTCAAGTGACTTGATTTCATTGACGTATGACCTTTTTATTGGAATTAAACACTCTACTAGACTTACACAACCTCAACAATGCTTATCCGTTATAAATCAGTGGGACTGTGGAGTAAAAAATACTTTATAGTGAATCAGAAAGGTTATTACCACTACCACTACCACATAGTAGAAACAAATAGTGAAATTTACTTCTTCAGGTCTCGGAAACTTGGCTGTCACCGAAATATATCACCATGAAGTTCCACAACTATTAGGTGTAATATGAAGAGGAATGGCAACGTCGCGGCAACTATTAATACTACTTGAAATTGGCTGCAACTTTGATGTAGCATTTCAGTAACATTCGATGGTTTTGGCTACTGTCGTTTTACACATTCAAGTTTCCGGAACTTTTGAGTTGTTCTATAAGTAACGATGACGTTTCTAATAGTTTGAAAGCAACTAAGAAGTTCAGTAACTCTAGAGTAGTTATAACAGGTGAGTATTTCACAACTGTCACTGCTAATGTGTAATATAAAGTTATCTACACCACAGAGTCTTAGAATTAGTTGCGATTACGTAATAACTACCCATTTCAAGTTCCGATCTCAGTTGGCGTCTCTTTTGTGCTGCATGAAAGACTATCAATAGCCGTTTTGTTAACCGAAAAATCAATACGATATGATAGTGCTTATTTAGAAAATTAAGACCTAAATATACTTTGATCATATACTTTTAATATTGACTAGAACTTTTGAAATATATTTACTTAACAGTGGAGAAAGTAATGTATGTATATAATTAAAGAACACCTAATTACCTGCCTGGTATTTGAAGCCTGAAGATACTTCTAATAGTTTTGTGGAATTTCCGAAATCACAGATTTTACAAACTCCGTTGCAGACAATCACATTCTTTGGCTTAATATCCAAGTGTAGTATATCTTTGCTATGCAAAAAATCTAATCCACTTACAATCTGAAATGCATATTGCCTTATCTTCTTCTCTGTCACAGTTTCTTCTTTACTGCTGTATAACATAGACTGAAGATCTATGCAGTTTTTGTAATATTCCATAATTATTAAACCATAATCTTCTGTTTCGTTTATTACTACATCCAGAGTTTTTATTATATTTTTGTGATTAAGGTTTAGAGCATTTCTCTCACGGAAATTATTATTTTTCTCTGTGAGCTTTTCAACCTTTATTGCCACGGTTTTACCTATAATTAGATATTTGTGTAAGTCCAATAAAGCAAAGTAATAAACTAAAGTTTTATTAATACTATTAGAACAAAAAACTTCCATAATGTGCGTTGTTGTAACGATTTTTAATAGAAATATTTCGAATAAAAAATGGTTCGCTAAATATCCAGAAAGATAAATAAGAATTATAGGTAGATCTATGACCAAGGTGGCATAGATAAGAAAGAAAATAAAAGTAAAAAGAATATACTCAGTTGTCAGAGTTCCTAGACCTTATTTAAACCATCAGTGTAATATTAGACACAACGTTTATTAACGCAGTACGTTTTGTACTGACTCTTCATAAAAATGTTTTTAACAGCAAATATGTCCTCTTTTAATAAAATCAGCATCAACTTTGGTCGCCAGTATAACCTATATAGTAGAAACAATGTACCATATTTCATTAAAATAATTTTATTGTTTGAAAATGTACACAAATTTTCAGAAAATGAGCTTAAAATGTTCCCGAAAAAACCGGTCCGATCTTCCTGCGCAACAAACCACTTCAAGCTATTTACTCACCTGCCAAGATATAATTATCCACAAAAAGCTCTTCGACAAAACTCAAAAAAAAACATGTATTGTAAATTACCAAAATTTCACAAAAATTTTACAAAAAATTGTTTCTACGAAAACAAAAACAAAAAAATTCTGCGAAAACTGATTAAACATTTTCTTACAGAAGAATAATACATAAAATTCATCTTATACCTAATCTGTAATTAAAATTGAAATAGTGCTGCAAATTTACTCATAACTTCTACATAGCTTTGATAATTTACTCCTCGGAAAGACATACTCATGAAATTAATATAGCGTCCATGAGTTGACCACAAAGAAAATATTTGTATTCCTGTTCCCATAAACTTCTGCAACGATATATTAATCGATTTTAATGTTTATAGACCATTTACGCCGTTGTAGTAAAAAAATGGAAATTTCTGGCACCGATATTCCACCCCCAAACATTCCCATTACATTTCCCCTAATTTAATTTCAGCGCAGAATATCAGATGGCTGTTGAAAGTTTTCAAACAAACCCTTTAATGTCAATTTTCACCAAATCACCCCCTAAACCCCTCCCCCATTCATCTCCTAGCACTTGGAGCAATTTTACCCAAAAACAATCCGAAACTTTGTTTGTGGGCTGTTAATTGTGTACCAAATTTGAATACGATATCTCAATTTGTTCTAAAGTTATCGTGGCTACTAACAGACAGACATACAGACTGAGAGACAAAAAAAATGGTTCGCTCGCAACTCATGTTTTCTAAAGTTTTTTAAAATTTCTGTCGCCGATACCATACTTCCGCACGTATTGACGATTGGGAAGTAAAAATAAATTGTTTCTTACATTTTTTGTATCGAAGTTAATTTAAATATTGTAATATTTTTCTCCGAATATTCGCCAAATAATCACATAATCTGACCGGTTATTAGAATTGAATAAAAAACTGATAAAAAATTTAACTGATCTGTACATGAATTATGGTATGCGGTTATAAATATTTTCAAAACTAGAGGCTGTAGGTATATAGAATGATATAGAAAACGTGAAGCAGAGGGCATGCCCTTCACTTCCGGAACACGAATTATTGCTGGTCCATTTGAAAATAGTGCTGCGAATTGAATCATAACTTCCACATAGCCGTGATAATCTACTCTGCTCAGAAAGATATTTTAATGAAATGAATTCAGGGTTCATGACTTGATCACAAAGAAAATATTCATATTCCTGTACCCATAAACTTTTGAAATATTATATTACTCGACAGTTTTAACGAAATACTGTTAATTTTCATTAAATCACCCCCCATTTATCCCCCACCTCCTGAAACGATCTTATCCAAAATCGATTCCAAGCGTTCCTTTGTCGGATGCTGACTGGATATCAAATTTGAATAATCTCTATTCAGGCCGACAAACAAAAAAAATTTCGTTCCAGAATCAAGTTTTCTATATGCTTTGAGACTTTTTACGCCGTTTTAGCAAAAAGTAACTCGAATTTTCTGTCACCGATATTCAACCCTACACATTCAACCCCTAATTTAATTTTAGCACAGGATACTAGATGTTTGATTAAATTGAATGTTTTCTAATAAACAAACCCTAGAACGCTATATTACTCAAGTTTTAACGAAAAAAAATCAAATTTCATCAAATCACCCCACATTCATCCCCTACCCCCTGAAACGATTTTACCCAAAGACAACCCAAACCATTTTTTTACCCTGTGCTAACAGTATACCAAATTTGAAGACGATATATCAATTCCTTCTAAAGTTATCGTTGCTACAAACAGACAGACATACAGACTGGCAGCCCGACAGACCGACATACTAACAGACCCAATCGTGTTTTCTATGTTGAGACACTTTTTAAGAAGTTAAGAAAAAAAAATGCAATTATTGTCGCCGATGCCATACTTCTACACGTTGCGACGATTACAAATTCAGTCACCATTTGAAACCGCCCTGTATACGGCATCTCGATTTTTATCGACGTAAAATATAAGCAAAATCCTCTATGAATTCTTCATTTTCATGGGACCCCGCTGTGGGGTATTGGTCAAAACTTCGGAGATATGTGTTTTATATATATATATATATATATATATATATATATATATATATATATATATATATATATATATATATATATATATATATATATATATATATATATATATATATATATATATATATATATATATATATCCGACCGATAACTCACAAAATAATGGACCGATCTTGATAAAATTTACAGAGTATTTTCCTTTTGCAATTGGCTTGGATACGTTCGTTAGCCAGGAAAATCGGACTAGGTTTTCCCGGAAAATTTTGTGTTTTCTTTATAAAAAAATTCAACAAAGTAAGGGCAACCAAATTTGGTACACATGTTTGTATTATAAAGAGTGAACTCTGTACAAAAATTTAGGTCTCTAGCTTTAAAGACAACGAAGTTATGGGCAGTTAAAGAAACAAATTTTGGAGTTTTCCTTAAAACGTCAAACTCGCAATTTTATACGTCACAATTGGCAATGTTTTTAGGCAAAGAACGTAAAACAAATACCGATTGTGGAAAGAAAATGTTGCAAGAAGAGTGTTCTGCAAACCCTTAAGTTTCATATTCAACCGTCATTACCCTTCATTTTACTAAAATGTTTACCAAATATTCATTTCAAATAGATCCGTTCTTTGATACTTTGGCTATCAGTTTAGCTAAGTTGATGCTTTTTTCGATATTTATTTGTAGATTTAGTGAAGTTTATGGTTTAACGGTCTATATTTTTTTTAGCTAATCTTCTTAGAACAAATTCGTTAATGCATTTTTGCATTTTTTATCGAAATATGATGCGTTTATAAGAAAAAAATCTGGACGCAGTAAGTGCGTTTTGGTAGCGAATTTTCGATAAATTTGCAGATTAGCTCCCGAACGCTTTTCAAAAAATTGTTTTCAGAAACTTGCCTAGGGCCCCCACTGGATGCACAAACCCCAAGAAAAATTTCTTGCTCACACCCTCCAAGGAGGTTACGGGACCAGGAGTGAATAGGGGTGCTGAGCGGCGTAGGCAGTAAAAAGGAAATATGAGCAGAAAATGCGAATAAAACAGGCTTGAAAGTTGTCTTTTTCACATCTTGAAGCCATATCCCCCTTAAACCCTGCCTACCCCGCACAACACCCCTACTCCCCCAGGTGCCGTAACTTCCTTGGCGGGTATGAACAAGAAAATTTTCGTGTGGTTTATGCAACGAGGGTGGCTGTATGCACGTGAGGGGGGAAGGAAAATCCCCACGACGAAGCAGCCACCCCCAACCCCCCAACCCTACCGCAAGTCGAAGCGGTAGGGGGGCGCTTCGTCGTGGGCATTTTCCTCCCCCCCCCCTCGTGTAGGCCGGGTTTAATGGGGATATGGCTTCAAATAGACAGCTTTTAAGCAGTTTTCTTCGCTTTTTCTGCTCATATTTCCTTTTTACTACCTACCCCGCCCAGCACCCATATTCACTCCCAGTCCCGTAACTTCCTTGGGGGGTTTGAACTAGAAAATTGCTATTAACGTAAGCTTTGTTGGTTAGGAAACCAACATTTAGGTTTATTTTCGGAAATTTTTTGTATATTTTCAAACCATAAGTAATTTTGATAAAATATAGTACATTGTTTCTACTACATAGGCTATACCGATAATCAGATTGATGCCTGCTCGCATTTGCTATTAAAAATATTTTTATGGAAATTCACTTGCATAACACATTTGCTGCATCCAGACTTTTAAAAAATGTTTATATATTTTCAAGCAATAAATTTATTTGGATGAAATATGATACATTGTTTCTACTATATAGGCAACCAAGTTTGATGCCTGCTTTCATCAAAGAAAGACATTTGCTATAACAAATATTTAAAAAAAAATCGCTACCATAATGCACTTGCTGCGTCCAGAGATTTTTAATTGTTTAATTAGGTGTTTATAAATTTATTTCAAATTTGTTGCGTTGTTGTTTGTTAAGTTGATAAAATTTTATTCTATATACGTTCATAAGTTTTTTTCGAAACATCTGAAAATACTGTAAAAGATAGCATTTTAAATGGTTTTATAACCCTACTGTTACGGCCTTTCAGATTGAGAAAGATAAAAATTCATGTCAGGATATTTGCTGAAAACAACGCAAATAACTCAAAAACCAGTAGGATTATTTATTTTATTTATTTACTCAGATTATATACAAAGCGGAGCCTATATTGTAAGATATATTGTACAGTGCAACTGATTATGTCAGAGGAAAAAGAGACTGCACTCCGTCCACCCACACCGGCCCCACGCAAATATCCAGCCGATTGGCAAAGAAGCTCTGCCTGTAGAAGGTACGGAACGGTTCCTTCCTCAGCTTGAACTGGTGTCTCCGAAGCTTTGAATCACTGTCCAGGGTTACAGATGCAGAACTATGTTCATGACAGAGGCCATGCGTTAGTTTATACATATACACAAGATAATCGGACCTCTTGCGTCTGGTAGAAAGGGAAGCCAGATCCAGGGGAGAAAGACGTTGCTGGTAGGTAAGATGCGTAATTTGCTGCCGCCATCGTGTTGCACCGCGTTGGGATCGTTCTAAGATATCCCTGTCCTTAACCAGAGCTGGAGACCAAGCAGGCAATACCCAGGTTGATGTGCGACTCAACCGGGGCGACGCCATCCGGTCCCAGACGGTAAACACGCCGAGGGTTGTTGCGACTAACATGCAACACCTTACACTTAGCAACATTCAGGAGAATTTGCTATAACCATGTCCAGATCACGCTGGAGCACTAAATGCTAAATGAACTTGATAGAGGTGCAAGCATAGATATAATATTCTGTGGTGCAACGATCAGTTAGCGATGGGAAATATAGGTAGTCTCATTTGGAAAAAGAAAGAGAAACAGTTCGATTCTTGTTTTAAGACCCCCTATATAAAACTTTTGAAACTAGAAAAGTCCGGACGCAGCAAGTGCGTTATGGTAGTGAATTTTCATAGAAATGATCTGGCACGAAATATTTTTTTATAACTTTTTTTTGCTTTTAACATAGAAATATAGATTTTGGTGTATAGTTTCCTTTTAATGTCATAAACTTACGTACCAAATTTGGTTACCGTAGCTTTCCTATTTTTTGAGATAATATATATATATATATATATATATATATATATATATATATATATATATATATATATATATATATATATATATATATATATATAAACATATAAAAATTGAAACTGACCCCGGATATTGGTTCTAGGGGTCCTAGATCGCGCTCATTTGAAGAAATTTTTTCGAAATTCAAAAGTCGAGATCTCCTCATTAGTGAATTTTTTCTAAGAAAATTCACTAATAAAGAAACTGCATTGAAAGAGAATAGACTGCTAGTAGAAAGTATTTCAGTAGCAATTAAGGTTGAATTTTATTTGTCCTAACAAAGTTATCAATACATGACGATTCAGGCAAATAAATTATATTATATTGACAGAATGCACAAAGCGAGGTGCATCTTAATCCTGCTTAATATATAGGGTGCCCCATTTAAAGATATGAGTTTGTCATACCATTCTCGTATGGAAGAGCCTGTATTTGCAAAATATTTTTAAATTATGCGCATCCTAACACCACACCACTTCCACATGAAAATAATTTCCCAAATATTCCTCAGATATGGGACATTCTGGCACTAATGGCCCACCCTGTCTATATATATATATATATATATATATATATATATATATATATATATATATATATATATATATATATATATATATATATATATATACACATTTAAGAATTGAAACTGACCCCGGACATGTGTTCTAGAAGGCCTAGTTTGGGCTTATTTTAAGAAAATTTTTCAAAATTCAAAAGGCGCGATCTCGTTAGCGATTTGTTTACGAAAATCGATTAAAAAGGTAAGACTTAGACCAATTGATACTGTACTAAAGCTAGAATGAAATGAAGAAGCAGTTGGTGACAGGGGGTCGTGTTTGAGATGACAATCGATATTGCCTTTAGAGTATGATGTTAAAACTTTTCAATTTATTAATATGTGACAGTTTCTTTAATACAATTTCAAACATATTTTGGAATACTCACCCTTATAAATACCTTTGACAACCATCCCAAAACTTCCTCTGCCAAGAATATTATATACGCTTTTCTTACATAAACCGTACTTTAAAATATCCATTTTATTAGGAGTGTTTAGTAAAATACTGTTACTATCTCCATGAACTTTTAGACCAGTTCCAGAACTAATGCTCTGCCTTAGCGGTGAAATGTTTTGAGATGGAGAAAGAAGTTTTCGTGCAAACGAAATTTTTTTTATCACATCACCATTCCTGAAAAAAAAAACTGTTAGATAAAGATGTGCAATTTGGTGTTAACTGAAAACAGATACAAAAAGTGTTGCAAATTGAAACATACCTTCCACATAGCTGTGAGAATTTACTCTCCTCAGAGAGACATCCTCATAAAATGAATTTATTATTTATAATATTTTGAAAATATTCGGATTCCTGTAACCATACATTTCTGAAACGATATATTACTCGATTTTTCATAGTAAACTGTCAGTTTCCACAATCAACTCATTATTTCTTCCTTTTTTTCTGAAGCGATCTTAGTTAATAATCAGGTGGTGATTAGCTACTTGTGTGCCAAATTTGATGTCGCTTGCTTAATTACAAAAGAATTAAATACTTTACCTCTACATGATCAACCCCCCCACTTTAACTACGGATTCTACATCGAAAAATAATACTTCAAAAATGCTTAGCTATGAAAATATAGGGTGTTAAAATTTCATTTAAAAAATTAAAATTTATTAATGTTTGCAAAACCGTTTGAGATAACTATTTTGATTGAATTTTGAAGATTTAGACACTTATGGAAAGCCCATACTGCGTAATAAAAAAATGTTTTTAGGCACCCCATCTGCGTCCGTATCATCACAGAAAAAAATGTACGCTAGGTACTGCGTTTGTGCAAAGTAGAAACTAGTTTTAAATTTGCTGTTTAATGTTGAAGAAAAAGTATCCCTTAAGATGCACTGTTGAAAAAAAAATAGAGCAAATAAAGGAGTTCCATAACACGTACGAGTATACGAATAGTAATGCAATACACATTTTAAACCGGCAATTGCTAACACGAAAGTATCAACAGCATTGCATACAAGAGATATTTTTTAATTCCAAATTGGATAAAGAATTCAAAGATACTTTATGTAATAAGATTTAAAGAAACACTAAAAACCCAATGAGTGTAACGATTATAGTCCATTAAAATTTTTTAAATACCACTTTAAAACCTTGAATTTTCATGACTAGCAATTATTAAAGCATGGTTTATATAGCTAACTAGTAGATGTCGAATTCACAATTAACATATGATGGTTTCCTTTTGGGACACCTGTATATACGTGTAGTTAATTAATTTCTTAATTTCTTTATTTTCTTTTAAATTAACTAATTAAATAATTAATTTATTTATTTGCTTATTTAATTATTTTTTTACTTATTCACTTATTTTATTGCGACCAAAAGTATACTACGTGTCTTACAAAAAAAGCTATGCCTCTCTTTGTGTTTACACAATTTTGTTGAAGATTCTCATTTAAAATTCATCCTGTCAAAACAATATAATATAATGTCGCTTCTTAATTTATTCAAAACTGTGCTACTTCTATTGATATATATATATATATATATATATATATATATATATATATATATATATATATATATATATATATATATATTTATATATATATATATATATATATATACTGTGTCTATAAAGTAACACATAAATTCAATAAAATTTAAAGTGACCATTATTAAGGAAAATTCAAAAACATATCGATTTTTATTCTAACGTTTTGATATACGAATTTCACTCCTATCGTTATACCTCTTCAAACGGTAGCTACCCTTTCGACATTTTGAAATTGAATGGTGGGTAGTGTAATACATATTTTTAAAGCTAATCCAATTCTCTATTTAGCAACACCAATTTTGTTGTGAGAATAAAATAAAGTGAGTAGTCACATTTTTATTCTCAGTAACAGCTAACACAAGTGAAGCTTATAAAGAATTACATAGTTCAGTCATCTAAACAAATATTCGAAATGCGCGCCTTCTTGTGCCTGACAATATCCCGAATGGTCAACAAATTCTTGTTGGGCTCTATTTATAGTCTCTGGAGAAATGTTGGTACATTCAGTGCTAATTCTAGTTTTTCATTCGTCGATAGTATCTGGTTTACTTTTGCACAGGTACCACATTCTTCAAGTGACCCCACAGAAAAAATCTAAGGGAGTTAGGTCAGGTGATCTTGCTGGCCACTCGATTACACCACGCCTAGCAATACATCTGTTGAGAAAATGTTAATACAGATACTGTCAATCATTAACGTAATAATGCGCGGGGACACCATCTTGTTGATACCACAAGCTATGATTTACCATACCAGCATTGTGTCCTTTAGGAAATAAGTTCAATAACGTCGGAATTAGATATTGCTGTAAGAATTGTAGATATCGTAGTCCATTTATAGTTGCATAAAAAAAGTAGGGACCAATAATCCTACTCCTAACCATTCCCATCCGAACGTTTACCTTTTTTTGTATATTTTATGTGATTTCGTCGCATCCATCTTGGATTTTTCCTTGGCCAATATCTGCAGTTTTGAAGGTTAACTTTTCCATGTAGTGTAAAAATAGATTCATCCAAAACCAGAATATTCGCTACTTTCAAAGAGTTATCATTACATTTGTCTATTAATGTTACACAAAACTGCATCGTTCGGTCTGGATCGTCCACGGATAACTACTGAAAAAGCTGTATTTTATAAGGATGGAGCTTTTCAAGTTTTAATCATTTATATGCCGTCTGAAATGGATAACCATTGTCTTGGACAATTTCCCAAACACTACTGTGGGGATTCCCTTCCACTGTCAATAAGACGTTTAATTTTACTTCTTCACTTATAGACCGGCGACCTGTTTTTGGCATATCTTCCACCCTACACGATTCTAGAAATGTCTTATCTATTCGACACACTCTTGACTGATTGACATATCTGGGTATTTAGTATTAAACAGAGTGCACACCGCTGCCTATGTTCGAATCCTGTCACCTTAACCAATCATCGTTAGAACTTCAATTCTTTGAGCTATTGATAAACGCATTTTACCAACAATTTAATAATTAATTTTAAAAAGCAAAAGCAATTATACGTATTCACTTTGCACGACAACCAAAACGCACATTTACTAGTATTATCTGTAGGTTGTATTGCAAAAAAATATCAAATTTATGCTTCATTAGTTTTTATACATAGCTGACGCAGCAGATAATTGTTATCCTTAGTCGATTGTTACAGGTACGACACACAACAAAAGCTCTAGAGTTATTTTCGTACAAGAGCCCCAAAATTTTAAACGTTGTTTACAGACTATGAGATAATGAAGTATTATATCATAAGTATCATATCTATATCATAAGACTGGACTATGTAACTCTTTACAGGCTTCCCTTGTGGTAGGTGCTCCTGATAATAAAAATGTTATTACTCACTGTGTTGTTGAATAGAGAATTGGATTAGCTTTAAAAAGATGTATCACACGGCCCACCCTTCATAGGGGGCGTTAAGCCATCGATCTAGTGTACCATGCAATGTTGGACCCGATAAATATACCCACCCTTCTTACAGAAAGAAAGGGATTCAGCAAAATTGCCAGGATAATGAGGTGAAACTGCTCCCTGGCGTCGGTAAGTATTTGGCCATAGTTGCGGAAATAAACCGAAGGTAAAGAGAAAAACTCTGGCGCAGCAAGTGCGTTATGGAAGTGAATTTTCATAAAAATGTTTTTAATTACAAATATATCGCTCTAATGCGAGCATGCATCAATTTGGTTACCGGTATAACCTATATAGTAGGAACAATGTAACATATTTTATCAAAATAATTATTTGAATATGTACAAAAATTTTTCGAAAATAAATTTTAAATGTTTCCGAGAAAACTGGTCTCCTAGCCAATGAACCTGAGGTTAATAGCAAATTGAGTTAATGAAATTTAAAACATTTAATGAAAATTCGCAACCAAAACGCCCTTACTGCCTTCAAACAAAAATTATCCGAAAATAAAGTTAAATGTTGGTTTCCTAATCAACAAAACTTACGTTAATAGCAAATTTAGTTATTGAAATTAGAAGGATTTAATGAAAATTTTCTACCGAACCGCATTTACTGCGTCCAGTTTTTTTTTTCTTACAAACATGCATCATATTTCGATACAAAATGCTAAAATGCAGTAACGAATTTGTTCTATGAAAATTAGCTGAAAATTATAGACCGTTAAACCATAAACTTCACTAATTCTACAGCGAAAGCATCAACTTAACTAAACCGACAGCCAAAGTATCAGAGAAAGGGTGTATTTGAAATGAATTTTCTGTAAATATTTTAGTAAAATGAAGGGCAATGATGGTTGAATCTGAAACTTAAGGGTTCGCAGAACACTCTTCTTGCAACATTTTCTTTTTACAATCCGTATTTGTTTCACGTTATTTGCCTAAACAGTGCCAATTTTGACATTTTAATTTGCGAGTTTGCCGTTTCGAGGAAAACTCCAAAATTTGTTTCTTTAGCTGCCCATGACTTTTTTGTCCTTTAACTTAGAGACCTAAATTTTGGTTTGTTTCACTCTTTATAATGCAAGTACCAAATCTGGTTGTCCCCACTTTGTTGCTTCCGGAGATATGAATTTTTTTAGAAAGAAAACACAAAATTTTTCGGCAAAACCTTGTCCGGTTTTCCTGGCTAACGAATTTATCCAAGCCACTTGCAAAAGGAAGGTACTCACCAAATTTGATCAAGATCGGTCCATTATTTTTTGAGTTATCGGTACGATATATGTATATATATATATATATATATATATATATATATATATATATATATATATATATATATATATATATATAAACACGTATCTCCCTATTAGTGAATTTTTTAAAGAAAATTCACTAAAAAAGAAAATTTGAATCACCAACGACTTATGGGCCATCCTGTAATTGTAGAAATATTTTTTAAGATGTAGCTCAAGACACCCTATAATTAATGTATATAATTTTTTTCGTAACTTGCATAATAACGAGTATATTGGACTTTAAAGATTTTTTACGAAAATTCGACAAAAATGATATACCATTAACCGATAAACTTTATAGCCAACACTACTACCAAAGCTTCAGAGAAAGGGTCTATTTGAAATGAATTTTCTGGGAATATTTTAGTAAAATGAAGGACAATGACGATTTAAACTAAGACTTCAGGCTTTGTAAAACATTATTCTTGAGACATTTTCCTTCAATAGCTCATATTAGTTTCAGGTTCATTGTCTAAATATTATGAATGTTGACGTTTTAAATTGCGACTTTGACGTTTTGAGGAAAACCCAAATTTATTGTTTTTTAAATGCCTGTAACTTTTTGTCCTTTAACCTACAGAGCTAAATTTTGGTAGTTAACTTACCTATAAGGATATAAGCCCGCGTATGAAATTCGGTTGCTCTTACTTTGTTAATTCCGGAGAAATTTTTTTTTTTCGATTTTTTTCGAAAGAAAATACAAAATTTTCCGGGAAAACCTAGGCGGATTTTCCTAAATAACGAACTTATCCAAGCCACTTGCGAAAGGAAGGTACTCACCAAGTTTTATCAAAATCGGTCCATTATTTTTTTTAGTTATAGGTGTGACACATAAATAAATAAATAAATAAATATATATATATATATATATATATATATATATATATATATATATATATATATATATATATATATATATATATATAATATATATATATATATATATATATATATATATATATATATATATATATATATATATATATATATATATATATATATATATATATATATATATATATATATATATATATATATAAACATCAGTCTGAAACCGACCTCGGATTTGGGTTCCTGGGGTCCTAATTTGAAGAAATTTTTTCAACATTCGAAATT